>JACAFY010012065.1:0-24511 GCA_015252635.1 Dictyostelium capitatum
ACTAAATTTTTTTAATTAATTTATTTTAAAATTTAAATTATTTTTAATAAAAATTTATTTTTATTTTTTTTTTTTTTTTTTTTTTTTTTTTTTTTTTTTTTTTTTTTTGTGTAATATTGTAAACAATACATATTACAAAAAGGTGTTATAAAGTAAAATAATCCTTATAAAAGATAGAATGAATTAAAGATATTATCAATGTTTATACTACTTTTTAATTAAAGAATGAAATTATTAAAGTAACAACACTTTTATGTATATTTGCACACATCATCATTAGATATTTTTTTGATAATGCCAATTTTCAAAATAAAATTTTATAAAAAAAAATCATAAAAAAAAAAAAACACTGGTCGTCTTTTTTTCTTATCTTGTGCTATATTGACACAACAAAAATAATTTTACATTTTTCAAATTTAATAAAATAAATATAACATTATATATTCTTACCCGCACACATATTACAATAGTTATAATAAGTTTTTCTCTCTTACCACACACAACATAAAACACACACACGCATATTTATATAAAAAAACTTAAATTGTGTTTTATTTGTTTCTACACATACATATAATATATAATAAAGAATGAATAATAATATTGGTATTAATAATGGTGATTTAAATAACAATAATAATGAAGTCATTGACCATCTTATTATTGCAGTACATGGTATTGGAAAACATGAGGGTATGTGTGCATTATCATACCATAGTACTTTAAACTAATATTATATATTATAATAATAATAATAGGTAAATGGACAGAAAAAATCATTAGAATTAATACATTATATCAAAATGTTACAAAGATTACAGAAAAGAATAAAAATGTTAAATTTGTAGGATTAGAATGGCATGCAGGTGTACATAATACATTTGATAGAGTTATAAAGAAAGTAACACCAACAACTATACCGGTAGTACGTGAATTAATTAATCATACATTATTGGATATATTGTTATTTACAAGTCCAACTTTTGGTCAACATATATACACTGAAGTTGGTACGAAATTAAATCAAATTTATAAAGATTTCATGATTGCAAATCCAACATTTAAAGGAAAAGTATCAATTTTAGCACATTCATTAGGTTCAATGATTTGTTATGATATACTCTGTCATCAAATTAAAATACAATCAAATATAGATTCATCAACTGATTCAACTACACAAGATTATGATTATAATAATAATAATTTCATTAAAGAAGATAAAGGAAACATCAACTATTGGAGAAAGTTTAAAGAACAACAAAAACAAGATAGGTTAAATTCAAATAATAGTAATAATAATAATAATAATAACAATAACAACAACAGTAATAAATCAAGTAATAAAACAACATCAACAAGTAATACAGATGATACATCAGATGATACATCAGATGAAGAAGATGTTGAAGCAGAAGTAGAAGAAGATTTAAAAAAGTTTTTATTGGCTATAAATTTCCCAAAGTTAGAATTTGATGTATTTAATTTATATTGTATTGGTAGTCCAATTGGTATATTTTGTACAGTTAGAGGTCATCAATCCATTGATATACCAAATTGTGTTAATTTATTTAACATTTATGATCCATCAGATCCTGTTGCATCATTAATTGAACCATTAATTGATGAAGGATTTTGTGAACCTGGTTTATCAGAATCTATAGCACCTCATTTTAAAACAATAACTTCAAAAAAAAGACATACTGTAAATAACAATAATAATAATAATGTACAATTATCGACAATATCAAATACTAGTAATGGTAATGGTACTAATGGTGGTATTGTAACAACTGCATCAACTAGTAATAGTAATAGTGTATCAACAACTACAATAACTTCAACAATTGTAAATAATAATAATGTTGCAACTACAACTACTTCATCATCTTCTTCTTCAAGTATGTTTTCAAAATTATCAAATAAATTAAGTTCAGTAATGGGAAAGAATACAAATAATACAAATAATACAAACAATGCAGGTAATTCGCCAAATACTAATCGTAGTGGAACTGTTGAAGTAAATAATACAGCATTACAATTAACAACACAAAAAGCATTACCAAATAATAATAATAATGGTGGTGATAATGTATTAGTTGAAGAAACTGAAATGTTATCGTTTGATGGTGCATCAACTACAACTACAACAAATACACAATATAAACAAAGAACATCAAGCTTTAATGGTTCATCTGTACCATCTTCAGATAGCGAATTTGATGATGAATCAAGTGAAAGAAGCGAAAGAAGTGAAAGAGGTGATAGATTATCATCAACTTATAATAATAATAATTTGAACTTTTTGAATCAACAATTACAAGAATCATTAAATACACCAAAGAAATCATTAAATAACAATAATAATACAACATCAACAACAGTATCAGGATCAACTACACCAAATAAACCATTACCAACTATACCATCATCAATTAACAATAACAATAATAATGTTAATAATAACAGTAATAATAATGCTATAAGTGGTAAATATTTTGGTGGATATAGATTTGATTTTAAATTAAAACAAACTGGTTTCTCAACATTTTCAGATTATAGCTCTGTACCAACTGCACATAAAAGTTATTGGGAAAGTAAAGATGTAATGCTTTTCATATCTGATAGATTATCAACTTCAAATTTAAATTAATACCAACATCTCCCAAATAAATAATTAACACAACCACAATCTCCTTCTTTATGTTGTTTCATTATTGTTGTTACATTGTTTGTTATTTATTATCCATTGTTTTTTTTTTTTTTTAATGAGATTGGGAATATAATTTCTTTTGAATTTCATAAATTACCAAAGTAATACCAAATAATGGAGATATGATACAAACTCTTGGTAATAAACCTTTAAAGAAAGCTGTTGGACCTTCACTTTTTAATGTTTTTCTAAAACAATCAGCAATACCATTATAATGAGGATCGTTTGGACCAGGTTTAACTTGAATTCTAGTTTTAATTACATCCATTGGTGTAGAGAATGAAGCAGCACATGTACCTGCTGTAATACCAGCTAATAATATTCTTGGTAATCCAATTTCACCAGTTTCTTGGTTTGTTAATTTCTCTTTAACTCTACCATAAATTGAAAAGTATACCATTGAAAATGGAACATCACGTAATAATGTTGAAGCAGTTCCTTTATATAATCCACGTAATCCTAATTCACCAACAATTTCTTTTAATGTTGCTTTACCACCTTCAGATACTTGCATTCTAATTTTAACAATTTCCATTGGATTTGTTACAATTACTTGACAAAATCCTGCACCACCACCTGCCATTACTTCTTGTGATATAGTAATATGTTCTGCTGAACCTTGTAATGTTGTTCTAAGGTAATCATTTACCGCTAATTTTAATGCTTTTTCAAAACAAATACCCATTAAATTTGGTCTAAGTCCATTATATAATCCAACGATACCTTCTGATCTAACAATCTTTTTAAAACAATCAACTGCTCCATTAAATTGTTTAGTACCATCAGCTGATACTTTTTGTTGTTGTAATCTTGTTTTAATTAAATCAAGTGGAAAAACCGTTGACGCTCCAATAAGACCAGCAATTGCACCACTGATAATATTACTATGGAATGGAGGTTTAACTTCCACACGCTTTAGTTTTTGTTGTTCTACCATTATATATATATACGCTTTATATAAAAAAAAAAAAAAAACAAATCAAAAAAAAATAAAATTTTAAACCCAACATGTTAAAAAAAAACTTTTTCAATTTCAAAAATTTATATTAATTTTTTTTATATAATACAAATTTATAATAAAGTATACTACAATTAGTTGTATTAATATATGTGTTAATATATGTACATATATGTATGTACGTACTATAATATGTACATATATGTATGTACATACTATAATATTAATAATTCGTAAATTTATTTAATATTTTATTTTAAAATAAACAACATTATGTTTGTAAAGCAATGAAATTTACTAAATCAAATTATTTTTGAAAATAAAACAGATATTTTTCAATTTTGGGCATTACAATCGTCATTATAAAAAAAAAAAAAAAAAAACTGTCATGTGATGTGATTATCACACAGGATTTCAGAAATTTTTAATTTTTTAATTTTTTATTCAATTTGAAAAACTACAAATTCAGTCTGCGCAAATAATTTTTTTAACACACAAATAAAAAAAAAACATTCATATAATTGTATCATATAAAAAAAAACAAATAACTTAACTAATAACCATATAACAACCAACACAAATTGTATAATAATAAAATAAAAATATGTCAGCTACTTCACAAACAACAAATCAACAAGATGGTAGAATTGTTAAAGAAACATTTACAGTAATTGATAATAGAACAGGTAAATCATATGAAGTACCAATTGATCATGAAACGGTTAAATCAATTGAATTTCGTACAATGAAAGAGCAACCATCAGATTTTGGAACAATGTAAGTTATGACGTTTATATATTAGTACAAGTAGTGAAATATAAACTACATGTATTCTAATATGTGTGTACGCATACTTCTCCAGGGTATATGATCCAGGTTATTATAATACAGCAGTTTGTAAATCATCAATTACATTTATAGATGGTGATAAAGGTATATTAGAATATAGAGGATATCCAATTGAGGAATTGGCAGAGAAATCATCATTTTTAGAGGTTGCATATCTTTTAATTTATGGAGATTTACCAAATATGGAACAAAATCAATTATGGTCAACTAAAATTATGAATCATACATTTATTCATGAAAATTTAATATCAATGATGAAATCATTTCGTTATGATGCACATCCAATGGGTATGTTGATTTCATCGTTAAGTGCAATGTCAACATTTTATCCAGAAGCAAACCCAGCATTAGCAGGTGTAGACATTTACAAAAACAAACAATTAATGAACAAACAAATATTTAGAATACTTGGTAAATTACCAACTATTGCAGCATGTGCATATCGTCATCGTATTGGTAGACCATATAACGATCCATTAAATACATTATCATACACAGAGAATTTCTTATACATGTTGGATAGACTTTCAGAATCAAATTATAAACCACATCCAGTATTGACAAGAGCATTAGATAAATTATTTATCATTCATGCAGATCATGAATTAAATTGTTCAACCGCTACAATGAGACAAATTTCATCGACATTAGTTGATCCATATACTGCTTGTGCTGGTAGTGCAGGTGCACTTTATGGTCCATTACATGGTGGCGCAAATGAAGCTGTACTTCGTATGTTGGAAGTAATTGGATCCGTTGAAAACATTCCAAATTTCCTCACTCAAGTTAAACAAAAGAAACAACGTTTAATGGGTTTTGGTCATCGTGTTTACAAATCTTATGATCCACGTGCTAAAATTTTAAAACAAGTTTCTGAAGAGATATTTGCATTATTAGGTAAAAACCCATTGATGCATATTGCAAAAGAATTGGAAAGAATTGCATTGTCAGATAGTTATTTCATAGAGAGACAATTGTATCCAAATGTTGATTTCTATTCTGGTATAATCTATAAATCAATGGGATTCCCAACAGATATGTTCCCAGTTCTCTTTTCAATTCCACGTGCTGCTGGTTGGTTAGCACATTGGGTTGAACAATTATCTGATCCTGAATTACGTATTTTCCGTCCACGTCAAATCTATATGGGTCGTCGTAACGTTTCCTACGTTCCATTGGAGTCACGTGCAAATCAATCTCATCACACTGAAAAACTTTCTTCATTTAGTTCTGGTTTTGATCGTCGTAGAGATGTATCTGAAGAACCAAATTTAGATCTTCATCAATCACAAGGTGCAATTCCAAAAACTGCAACTGGTAGTAAATCTCAATTATCTGCTTCAATTGAAAGTTCATTTGGTGAAAAATTATCAATCTAAAAAAAAAATAAAAAAAATCAACAATAAATTAAACAACAAACAAATTATCCCAATAGTAATTCATACATTAAGAAAATAAATACAATCTTTGTTGCAATTTCAATTTTATTATTAAAGAATAGTGTTTTGTTTGTGATTAAATGAAAATGAAAGTTGTAAAATTTGTTGTTGTAGGTGATAGTTTAAGAGGTACTACAAGTTCATATGATATTGCTTTAAATAAATCAATTGCTTATATTGAATATTCAACTATATCTCAAAAAGGTATAAAGGATGTTATAAAAAAATGTGTAACAGCTTCAGTAAATCATCAAAGATTAATAGAAAATAAAAATTCTATATCCTGTAATATTGTATAAACATATCTATCAAAAAAAATAGAGATAAATAAAAGATTGTTGTACATTAATTAAAACAAAACAAATTATCATTCACACTAACATTGTTTCTATTACAAAAATATAAAAGTTAAAAGAATATTATAAAAGCTTACTAAATAACAATATAAATAAAATGAAAGAAGTAAAAATGGTAATTATATGTGATGGTGTCGTTGGTAAAACATGTATGTTAATTATAATATTCATAATAAAAATATATCTATCTTATATTAATTTTACACACACAAATATCGCATCTAAAAATAACTCACCCATAAAAAAAAAATTCTATCAAAAATTTTCAGTGAAAAAATATCAACGATAAAAGTTAAATGAATAAAATATTTAAATACTGTAACAGAGCTCAATATAAAAATGAAAAAATAATATTATTTTTTTCATTAAACCAAAATAAATTAAATAAATAGATAAATTAAATATATAAATAAATTTATATCTTAATTTTACATTCACCTAAAATAAATTTTTAAATAAATTAAATAACACAATCATATACTAAATAACAATATAAATAAAATGCAAGCAGTCAAAGTCGTAATTGTAGGTGATGGTGCAGTTGGTAAAACCTGTATGTTAATTAGTTATACAACAAATGCATTCCCAGGTGAATATATTCCAACAGTCTTTGATAATTATTCAGCAAATTGTATGTATATCATATTAGTATGAGAGTGGCAATATTGTGTGATCAAATTATTAATATCACACCTTTTATTTATAGTAATGTTTGAAAATAAACCATATAATCTCGGTTTATGGGATACAGCAGGTCAAGAAGATTATGATCGTTTAAGACCACTTTCATATCCACAAACAGATGTATTTTTAGTATGTTTTTCAATTACACAACCATCAACATTAGAAAATGTTTCACAAAAATGGATACCTGAAATTACACATCATGCACCAGGTGTACCAATTATATTAGTTGGAACTAAAGCTGATTTACGTGATAATAGTGATACACTTAAAAGATTAAAAGAAATTAATCAAACTACAATTTCATATGAAAGAGGTTTAGCTAAAGCAAAAGAAATTAATCAATCTGTTGTTTATTTAGAATGTTCTGCATTCACTCAAAAAGGATTAAGATCTGTTTTTGATCAATGTATTAAATCTGCAATTTATGGTAACAAACAACATTCAAAATCTAAAAAACAAAAAACCTGTAATATTTTATAAAACCAAAAAAAAAAACACAAAACAAATAAAATAAAACAATTGTACATTTATAACATACTATTAAATCATTTGAATTGTGTGTAGTACACATATATTTGTTGATAACATCATTGTTATAAATTGATCAAATACTGTTTTTTTTTTTTTTTTCAGAAAATAAAATTATTTTTAATCACATGGAACAAATTTGAAAACCAACGTAGATTTGCATACAGATATTTAATGTCCCATATAGTTTTTATCCCACGTGCATATTTATTTTAAAATGTGTACTGTGTGGTTTATCAAAGTCTGATACATAATGGTGTTAGGTTGATAAAACGATTTCAAAATAATCGTTAAAAAAAATAAAAAAAAAACAAAAATCGTGCAAAAATCACAAAGTAGATATCTAATATTAGACTTTTCAAAATTGAATGTGTATATATTATAATTATGATAATATGAATATACATTTCGTAATGTGTTGATTTTGATTTTCATCCTTTTGTGTATGAGTTGATTAAAGTTTATTTTTTTATTTTATTTTTATAAAATAAAAAAAATAAAACTAAAATTTCTAAAAATAATAAAATAGTAATATTATAAACCACACAACACCCTCCTACACTACTACCATCAACTACTACTATACAATAGTAATAATATAAAAATAAAAAATATAAATCTATATAAAAAAATGAATTTTAATAGATTTATTATTTTATTATTTTTTATTTTTATTTGTTTTTCTTGTAGTAAATCACAAAATGTGACAAGACCAAATATTATACCACCACAATTAAGATGTCCTAGTCCATTAATTTATATAAATTTTACTGGTAGAGAACAAGAAAAATCATTTGATAATGGTTATCAAGTAGTTGGTAATACAAGTTGTGTTTTACCATGTCCAAGGTAATTAAGAAAATAAATGTAAATAAAATTACATTGCCATTATATTAATATATAATTTATAGTTTAGTATTTTCAGAACAAAGTTGGAAAATGTTTTTTGATACAAGTTTATATTCAGGTTCAATATCTTTATTTTGTTCATTATTTTTAATTATTACATTTTCACCATTAATAAATAGAAAACATGATAGACATACAGTTGGAATTTTTTTTATGCTAGTTGGCATATTTCTGATGTGTTCTACAAATGGCAGATTACTATCTGATGACCGTGGTGATTTTAGTAGGATTTGCCCTGAACCTGGTCGTTATGCAAGAGGAACACAAGATAAGAGTTGTTTGGCATCAGGTATATTTTTTCAATTTGGTAGTTTGATAACCATATTTTGGTGGACAACAATATCAATGTCCATTTATTTAACCATTAAAAAGGTTAAAATATCAAATCTTATCATTGGTATATATACATTTTCAATTAATGCAGTTGCAATATTATTGACATTCGTACCAATGGCTAAATCGCAATATGGTGGTTCAAACTTTGGCATAGGGTGTTGGGTACTTGATTTACAGCACCAGATAACATTCTGGGTATTGTTGGCTTGTTGTATTCTAGTTGGATGTGTATTTGTTTGTTTGATTGTTTATGAAATTTATCAAACTAGTGGTACAGTTAAAAAGAAATTAATGGCAAAACATTATAAACCAATTATATTGGTTGTTATTTTCATTTTCCAATTCTTTTATATGCTTATTTTCATTTTGTATACAATTTCAAATCGTGATAAATATAATGGTGAAGTAACAGAATATGTTACTTGTTTAATGGTTAATGTTAGAAATCCAAATCGTGATAGTATATGTCAAATTAAAAGATCAATATCAGTTGGTGGAATGGTATTATTCTTCTTGTTTCCAAGATTAATGGGTATTGAAATGATATATTTTTATGGTATTACTAAAGGTACAAAAAGAATATGGTTACGTTCTTATTTATTAAATAATTCTGTAATGAAAAGATTTTTATCATCAATTCAATCAAGCAGTAAAACTTCAAGTACAAGTGATAATAATACGATTCAACTTAAAAAGAGTGAATTTGAAACATTTGGTGACACGAGTAATAATAGTCAAACAAATGAAATAAATGAAGCTTAAAAACAAGTATTACTGTAATAATGTTTTGAATTAAAATATAATTATTAAATAAAATTGCATATTGATTATTTTAAACATTATTATTATTATTATTATTATTATTATTTTCATCTCTGTGCTGATTATTTACATAATGTAATAATCAAAGTAATTTCTTCATTTTATTTTTAATTTTTAATTTTATTGACATCCATACCAATGGTTAAATTACAATATGGTGGATCAAAGTTTGGAATAGGGTGTGTATTGGATATCTAGTGAAGTTCACCAAATTTTATTCTAGTGTTTACTGGGTTATTGTATATGAAATTTATCAAACTAGTGGTACTATTAAAAAAAAAATTAATGGCCAAACATTATAAACAACTGTATTGTTTGTTATTTTCAAATAAACACAGCTATGGTGAAATATAAAAACCTTAAAAATTAATCTAGATAACCAAAAAAAACGATGGTTTTTAATTTTTTTTTTTTTTTTTTTTTTTGAATTTTGAACATCAACAATAATATGTCAGAATTAGAACCATTTCCAATCAATGAATATGATGGAGAAAATGATAGTAATGATGATGATGATGATGATAATTTAAGTGATAGTAGTGAAGGAATAGAGGTAGAAGGACCAAGTGCTCAAGTGAAAACAGTAGTAACCATATCATGCACAAGAGAAATAAATTCACAACCAACAACTGAAATTTTAATATTAAAACCAGGTTCAAATATTATTCGTAGAGGACATCCTCCATTTTTTAATGATTTAAAAATAAGGTAGGTAGTTACAAATTGTTAGAAGAAGAGCAACAATAACAAAATCTAACTTTTAGTTTGCCACTTACAGTCGAATACATGCAGATATTATAGTACCGATTGACCAATCAGGAAATGTTAAATTTATACAGTTTGGTCAAAATCATAGTATTTTATATAGGAATAGAGACACACCAATTAACTTGTATAGAGGTGGTATTACAAATCAATTATTTAATAATGATAAAATATCACTTTATGAGGGTGGTCCACAATTTACAATAACAATTGAAAAAGGTACTCAACAATATCATATGTCTATCTGTGATCAACAAAATACACCATTAGCTATTACCACTGATAATACACTTACACACAACAACAATAACTACAATTGAATTGTATATGAACGAATGAATATAAGATTGGTTTTCAATATTTAGGCTATATACATATATTTATAGATTACAACATTAACAAGTAAAGAAACAATGCACAAAAGGAGCAGTATAAGTATAATAATATTAAACAAACACTACAAACACTATAAACAAAATACAATTATACACACGCACACGCACATACACATACAGAAATAATAATAATAATAATAAAAAAATAAAATTAGTTTTCTTGGCTTTTTGTGTTTTTTAAAGATTAATCTTTCTTGATATAATCGATAAAACTGGTGTTGTTAATGAAAAAATAATAATAAAAAAAGTTTAAACCTAAAATTCAAGATCACAATATTGCATTAACACTCTATCTTTAAATATAGTTTTATAAAAATTAAAAAATAAAAAAAATAAAAATTTAAATGTTTTATAATTCTTATGTGTGTTGATGAAAAATAAAAAAAATAAAAACGATAAGGGTAATCCGTATGACATAAAAATATCTAAAAAAAAAAAAAAAAAAATAATTTAAAAATTAATTTACACCACCCTCACATTTTTATACATATTTATATTTATATGCGTTGTTATTATATATAAATAAGCATAATAAATAAACACACACACACACACACAACACACACATAAACCACACAATATTATATATATATATACTACAACATACATCACCATATTAAAAATGTTAATTATTTTTCATTATCCACTTATTAAACAAAGTGTTTTAATATTTATTTTGCTTATTTATGTGTTTTTAATTTTCATAAATTTAAATAAAAAAAAAACAAAAAGAAAAAACAAAAAAAAAACAAAAACAATAAACAGCAGAATATTTATATTTATATAATAGTAGTAGTGCAATATAATCAAATATATATACAATATGGAAACGTTAGATAAACAAATAAATGAATTGGATATAAAAGATAAAAGTATAAATAGTAGCAGTAATTTTACAAATGAAGAATCACCTACTTCATCTTCTTCAGATTCATCTTCTGTATCATCAACAATATATGAACCAATAATTAAAGAAATAAATGATTTCACAACTCCACCACTTCAAATATCAACTGAAATTAATAATAGTAATAATATTAGTAGTAGTGTAACAACAAAAACAATAACAACGACGACAACAATAGAGCAATATAATAATAATAACAATAGTAAAGAAAAAGAAGAGATTAATAATATAAACAATGTAAATACAACACCCACAACAACAACAAATAATATAGAATCAATTACAACACCAACAACATCACCAACAAAACCACCAGTATCACCAACAATAATAGCATTAGCAAGATCATCACCATATTATAATTCAAAAGCACCAGATATTAGAGATCAAGTTAATGGATTTCCAATTAAATTACATCATATGAAAACCAAAGAATTTTTATGGCTTCAACATATTCAAACATATACACATGATAATGTTATAACAAGTGATATAAATAAATTAATACGAGTTGGATTACCAAAACGAATACGTGGTTATGTATGGAGATTCTTTTCAGGTGCAATTGAATTGGAAAGAAAAAACATTGGTGTATATCAACATTTCTTAGCAAAAACTTCCGATGAATATGAATATAAAATATCTAAAGATATATCAAGAACATTTCCAAATAATCCAGATTTCAATAGTGAACAAGGTCAAAATTCATTATTTAGAATATTAAAAGCGTATAGTATTATGGATCCTGAGATTGGTTATACTCAGGGTATGTCATTCATTGCTGCAGTATTATTATCGGAAATGGATGAAACTGAATCATTTTGGACATTCACAAGTATTATGAAAAATTATAAATTATCAACTTTATTTTGTGATGATCTTAGTCTACTCAGACAGTATCTTTATGTTATCGATAGATTAATTGAAACTACAAATCCAAAATTATTTTCACATTTAGTAAGTTAATTGTTGATATAGTATTAATTAATATTATTAAATTAATACTAATTCTAATCTATTTGGTTACAGAAAGAAATAGGTGTAACACCAGTATTATTTGCATCAGAATGGATATCAACATTATTTACATATAATTTTGAATTGGCAATTAGTAAAAGATTATTAGATGTATTTTTCATAGAAGGTAGATTCTATCTTCATAGAATGTCATTGGCAATATTAAAGATTTACGAAAAACAATTAATTTCATGTGAATTTGAAGAAGCAGTAGAATTTTTAAAGAAATTAGGTAGTCAAATAGATCCAGATTTATTATTAAAAATATCAGATTCATTACCATTATCAATTGAAATGATTGAAGGATTTGAAGACGAATTTCTTCATCCTGAACATGGTCCAAGTGATTACTTTTAAATTATATTTTAAAATTAATTTTTTAATAAAAATAATAATATAATAATTATTATACACAATAGTATTAATAGTGACAGAGGAATTTACTATTTTTAAATTAATTTATTTGTGTGTATATATCGTTAATGTTATATATATTATATTTAAATTATTATTATTATTTTTTTAAAGTAATTGTAAAACATTTTATATTTAAATAATTACATAATTGACTAATTGTACTTTTTACAAATAATGAATAATGAATAAATGAAAATGCTGAAAATGCAATCAATATTAAATATTCTGATACAATTTCAATACCGCTATAATAATTGAAACATGATATAATGGTTGCTATAATTAAAGGCAATAATGGTGCTTGTAATACATGATATTTTTCATGACACATGTGAGCTAAAATTAAACGACTCTAATCGAGAATATATGAAGATCAGTATAAAATTAAATATTATTAACGCTACTACTGATATTATTAATCAACTTACAACTAATTCACCAAATATAATACCAATTGTAAATTGAACTGTTCTAATATTATTATACCAAATTGAGGTTATTGGTAATAATGTAGTTGAAGTATAATACCAAATAAATGAAGATACAGTAATTATAACCCATACTAAAATATGTTTTAATGCAGGGAAAAGTGGTTTCTTTACTGATGATAAATGATCAGATACATGTTTAATATTGTAAAAACATGTTACAATACAAGGTAATGATAGTGAAATTACAACCAACTCGTTAACTTGTAATCCTTGAATAAAAAGTGGTACCCATTTTGGTGCATACATTGCTATTGGTTTATATAACCAAAATTCGCCACCAAATATAGATGTTGCTAATAACGCTAAAACAATCATTATAATACCTTCATCAGGTCCATTAATTGGTCCTAAATGTAATGTACCAGTGTGATATTCTTCCCAAGTTGCCATCCAAAATGGTAATAATGCTGTTGTAAATAATTGAATCAATGATATATATCCAACTCCATAACTTGCAACACTTGCAACAATTAATGATTGAAGCTGAGAGCAAATAAATTATGTTAATATCATATACAAACAAGTCTACATGTATACAACTATTAGAATATTCCTTACTTACAGTACAAACAATTGAATCACATCCATGATCAAATAACTGACCCACTACAATTAATTAAATTAATAGTTAATATTAAAAATTTAACATGTACGATATAACAACACCGTTGGAATTATAAATTAATATGTAATTACTCACATTGACTAGATGAACCAGTTCTCCTTGCTTGTTTACCGTCTAAGTTATCCATGGTTTGATAGAAGAATAAGGTCAAACCACTTAATGCGTATAACCATGAGGGTAATAACCCTACTAAGTTAGGTGAATACCATCCAACTATAAAATATGAAATTAATATACTAATTGTACCTGTTAATGTAATCTTATACAAAAATGTCAATATATTGAGTACATTACTAATATTATAATGTTATTATTATTGATTATATTACTATTATTATAATATAATTATTGCTATTACTACTATTACTACACATACAAGATTTGGTGCTATATTAAGTGGAACAAATTGTAAACATAAGTTCCAATATTTTTGTAATATTAATTTTGCTAATATTGAATTATCAACACCAGAATATTTATGTTTAGATAGATTTTCTAATGCTTTTTTTGATAAAGTTGCATTCATTTTATTATTAAATTTTTATCGTTTTAATGACACATGAGCGCAAATCGATTAATTTAAAAAAAATGAATATAAAAAAAAAAAAAAATAAAAAAGTATTGCCAAAATTTAAAAATTTATTTATTTTATAAAAATTTATAAATTTTAAAAAAAATAAAAGATCTTCAAATTTCACCACCTTTGTATTTTATTACATATTTAAAAAATATATTAATTTTGACATTTTTGTTAATGTTCAATTAAAATAAATTTATTATTGAATTATTTAACAAATAAGAACGTAACCAAATTCATTTTTCAAATACACATATCACACACATTCGCCTTGCATAACGACCTTTTAATTTATTTATTTTTATATGTTATTATTGTAAAATTGTTTACTGTTATTATTTATGAAAATAAAAAAAAAAAAGGTATCAAAGGAGATCAATTGTTTAAACATTGTGTGTAGGGGGTGAATAACAAAAAATAATAATTTATTATTAAAAGTTCCACAGATTGGTCAGACTAATACACGGTGATAAAATCATTAATGATTATCATATAATTAAAGCGTTGCCCATGTTAATTCATCACGCAACCGTTAAACACCAATAATATCGTTTCTACATTGATAAGTTGATACAATAGTACGCATCATGTTTGACCAAAGATATGATACAAACAACCAATGACATTTGAACAAGGCCACTGGACAATATAATACGACATAAACAACTGTGAGCGGAAGCTCTGCCAAAATTTGACCAAGATGCATCTTGATACAACTGGAGTTGATTGATACCTTTTTAACCATAATTATGGGTGGGTAGTATAACCCGATAATTATAAATTAAAATGCTTTTACACAAATTGAATTTACAATATGATAGAATGAATAGAAAAATTTACAATTTTGTTTTTGAAAAAAATAAATAGAGAGTGTATGTATATGAATGTATATGTATGTTTTGACTCAAATAAAAAAAAAATTTCTTGTTTTTTTTTATTATTATTATTTACGTTGCAAATGAATGCATCGTTTGGTTTTGTTGTTTGTTTTTTTTTTTTTTGTTGTTATTATTATTATTGTTGGTGGTGATGGTGATGTTGATGGTGATTATGATTATTATTATTACATTTACAATGAATTGATATAATAACTATTACTTTTTAATCTAAACTACTATTATTATTATTATTATCATTTAATACCTAAATTAAACAATGTTGTTGTTTATGATATGATTACTTTGTTATTATTATTATATTATATTGTTTTGTTGTGTTGTTGTATGTTGTTTTTTTTTGATATTATTATTATTATTATTATTATTATTATTATTATTGTTGATATTATTATTGATGATGATGATGATGATGATTGAAATGAAGAAATGAATAAAATGGAACCAACACTATTCTATTGTTTCAATTTCATTGATTTTACCATTTTCATCAACTGTAAGACTTAATAAATCAGAAAGAATTAAATTGAAATCAGGACGTTCATCTTCATTTTGCTTCCAACATTTTGTAATTAATCTTGAAATTGGTCCTGGTACACTATTACTAATTTGAGGTCTAATACCTTGTTCAATTTCACGATGGAATTTAATTTGTTGATTTATATTCATGTCTGTATTGTATAGTAAATAGAAACATAATGTTAGTCAAGTTGATTCAAATTGTATATGCATTTGATTACATATAATAGGCGATAATAATAATATACATTACTTTTATCACAAATTGGGGAACGATGAAATATTTCAAACATTACAGAGCCAGTTGCAAATACATCACACTTGTTACTATAATTGGATTTCTCTTTACCACTGCTAATTTCCATTTGTGGTGGTGCGAAACCAATTCTACCAATTGTGGTCATATTTGGATCTGTTGTTGTTCTTGCTGATCCAAAACCTAACATTACAATACCAAGATCTTTAGTAACAAATAGAATATCTGGATTTACATTTCTATGAATAATATCTTGATCATGAAGGTGAACCATTGCTTCAACAATGTCTGTACTCCATTCCAAACATTTTGCTTCACTAATTGCATTGTTTTTATTTGTTAAATAATCGGATAATGTTGACATGCACTTTTCATAAATTATTTTTAATGGTTCACCATCTGTACCTCTTGCATCAATGCCAAATACATCTGCTATAAAAAAGTATTTATCAAATGAACCCAATGTTGAAACTTCTTTGTTGAAATTATTACGTGCCAATTCTGGATTACCAACAAATACTTGTACAACTGCATCATGTAATGGATCGACATATACAACACGATATTGATCATCAAATAATTTTGTACCACGAACCATTAATCCATCAATATCTATATTTATTTGTTGAAATTCTCTTTTAACTTTTTTTGGTGCGATTGTTGAATTTATATGAGTAGCAAAACTAAAATTTGTATATTGGTTATTTAATATTACTGATTGTGGAGTTGGTTGTGCTGTGGTGGTTGTTGTAGTTGTGGTGGTTCTATCATTATCATCACTACAAACTGCAAATCTCTTACTACCAACTTTAATTCTATTATCCAATGTTGACTCTGTAGCTGAATTTGATGTTGTTGAATCTAATTCTTGGGATGATACCTTTGTTGGGATTGCTTCACCATCTTCAATCACAAGCTTCTTTACAGCTCTACCAACATCATCGTAATCCATATCAAAGTAAAAAGAATAATATTTTTTATAACATTCTTGAAGTTTCTTTATTATATCTTCGGTTTCACCATCTTTTTTAATTGAATTGGATTCTGTTAATTCAATAATGTTGGATTCCAACCACGATTTAGTTCCTTCAATTGCTGTTTTATAAAATGTAAATCTTTCTTTTCTTCCTCTGACTCTAAAACTTATTGTTTCATTGAATTCCATATTAAAATTACAAATAATTTGATGATAATCTAAAAACAAATTAAAAAAAAATAATTTTTTGTGCAAAAACTAAAAAAAAAAAAAAAACTAAAAAAAAAATTTTTTAAAAATTAAAAAAAAAGAAAAAAAAAAAAAAATAAAAAAAAAAATGAAATTAAATTTTTTGGCAGATATTTTTAATAAAAAAAGTGCCAATATTTTAAAGAATATTAATTTTGGCAATAATAGAAATAACATTCTAGCAATAATTATTTTATTAAATTATAAATAGCTGTTTATTTAATAATAATATGTTGTTGTTGTTGTTGTTGCTTATTTAATAATAAAGAATCTAATATTAATTTTAGTGATGGTAAATTAATTTGCATTATTTGATCTTCAGTATAATATTTTTTAGTGTATTGATTAATTTGATCAAAACTATCAATGATATTTGTTCTAATTGGTTTCATTAATAATGTTTGGGTTGAACTGGATAGATATAAAGACATTCTTGAAATTACTTGTGGAAGACATGTTGATGCTTTTTCACAAACTTGACTAATAATTTCTTTAACTCTAGCGGGGTCGGCAAATGCTTGTGATGATAATAACATTGGATCTGTTGAATTTTTACTACTTTGATTTAAAAACACTGAAATCTTTGTTAACAATGATAACAATGGATCAATAATTGTATTTGCAGTTGATAAAATGAATGATTCTATTGATGCTTTTAATTCTTTTTCCAAATCTTTTTTTGAATCAATACTATTATTGGTAATTCTTGGTGATAATAATGATAAAATTGGATTATTTGTTGATAATGTTAAAAATGATCCAACATTGTATAAAGTTGATAATGAATCTGTAGTAGAAACAAAAAGTTTAATTAATATTATATTTGATATTATAATTTTAATTTACATATATTACATACGTTTTAAATTTGGGAAATCAACAATTTGTTCAATAATAATGAAATTTATATCAAATGGTGCAATTTGTTCACGAAGGGTGAGTAAATTTTTGATGAGGAATAATTGTGAATCTATAATTATAAATGGTTCATTCTTTTGTAATATTAATCTACTTGCTTGAATTAATGTAAATGTACATGCTTCAACAACCTCCTGTGCTAATCCTTCAAATATTCTAGTTTCTAAAACCAAATATAATTTTGATAAACATGTTAATGATTTCTCCAATGTTGGATACCATGTTGAATAAATTGTTTTATATGATAATGTTGGTGAACTATCCCCTAGTGAATTACTACTACCATTGCCACTACCACCACTATTTGCTGCTACAATATTCTTTAATTGATTTGGATAATCTAAATCCTCTGGTTTTGGATAGTATGTTCTAATTTCATCTCTAATATATGTTTGAATTATAAATATTAATCTCTCTTGAATATCTTGTAACATTCTTTCAATTGTATTTCTAAATCCATTTGAATACTTTATTGATTTAACCACAAGATCATCAATTAATTCATTTCTAATTAAATGTGCTAAATTACAAAGTGTTTCAAAACTATGAACATGAATGTAAATTGGTCTAATTGTATCGTATAATTGTTGAGAATATTCATCCAATACATTTGAAAATGCTGGACATCCTAAAGTACTATTACTATTGTTGTTGTTATTACTATTGTTTGAAGTGTTGATATTATTATTATTTTCGTTGATATTATTGTTTGTTGTTGCACTAAAGAAATTACAGTAAATTGAATATTCATTCTCGTAAAATTGAATCATGAATAAACTTGATGATCTAATCATTGAAGCGATATCTGTCATTTTAGATAGTGACTGAAACTTTTCAAACATTATCATTGATAGAATGGATCTTCTATTATTGAAATATATATTTTGAGTATCTGTTAAATAAGATGAATATTGGCCAACTGCTCTCTTTTCGAGTTCCAAACATAGTGGTCTTAATTTTGGTGCAAATGCTCTAAATCTAATATTTGAATGTTGAAAAAGATCATTAAAATCCAATTGGTCTTGACTATTATTACCAATACCAATATTACCAACATCACTGTTTGTTGATTGTAAAGTTGGTGATTTTAATTGTTTTTGTGCACTTATTATATCTCTACTTAATATTCTTAAATTTGATGATATATAATCTTTAATTGATCCTAATGCTCTTGAAAATACAAATCCATATTGTGTTTGATATTTACTTGATTCCATAAATGTTGGCTGTAAATGTTTATTATTTAGTTAATAAAATATAACTATTATTATTATTATAATTATTAATAGAATTATTCACACTTACATTTGATTTCATAAAGTTTATACTATTTTCTAAATATTCTAAACTTGTTAAAAATGTTGGATCTGATACATTGTAATTTGTAGTATTGAATTTTTTAGTTTGAATTTCTAATTGATTATAAAATTTAAGTTTATCATGAATTGATTGTGCAATATATCTTAATTTTAACTATATGTGTTATCAAATACTATTAGTAACAAACATATGAATATGCTTATATGTTATTATTATAATACCAAAACTTTTACCTACTTCTTCTTTGAAAAACTTTTCACAATCTTCATTTAATTGATTTGTTTTTTTAGTTAAATTTGAATAATCAGTTTGAATGTTGTCTACTAGTTTATCACAATTTTCGACCATTGTTAATAGTTGTTGTGAACCTTGTGAATAGTTTACTATAGTTTCTAAAAACCATTCATATTGATGTAAATGTGGATTATTCTTGTCAATTATAGAATACCAATGATAAAAATCTGATAAACTGTCAATTGGTTTCTTTGGATTGAAATTATCCATAAAATTATTATTATCTAATATATTCAATTGTTGTATTGGTGGTTGCTCTGGTTCTACATGTTGTTGGTCGTCCTTTTCAATTGTTGAATGTTTATTACCACTATCATTATCTATAAACTGTAGTGAAAATGAGTAAATATACAATAATGAATATATAACATCATCTTATATTGTATAGCACTTACTTTTAAAGGTAATGGTTTCTCTTGTGTTGATTTACCCAAATTATTAATTAATAAATATTGTTCTGTAGATAATTTACTCTTTTTTTCCCAACTACTAATATCAAAATTTCTTTGTTGTGTTTGAATATTATTATTAATTGTTGTGTTCATAGTTTTTCTGTTGAGAAAAATGATAAAAAAAAAAAAATTTTAATTTCATTTTTTCATATTAAAAAAAATCTATAAAGCAACACGAATCTTTTATATAAATATTTTAGCCGTTACAGCAAATGCTTCATTAATGTTTATATAATCTTTAGCTGAAACTTCAAAATATGGTATATTACCATTTTATTTACAAGATGATTCTGCTCTTTCACGTGTGATTACACGTTTTGTAGTTAAATCTATTTTATTTTTATTTACTATCTTCAACATGAGATAGTATATTTTGGTGGTTCTTCGTCGGGTGGGATAGTTAATGGGGTTAATGAGTTACTATCAGTATGTGTAATTAAATATTGATCTAATGCCAATTTAGCAGTTGCAGCAAATGCTTCATTAATGTTTATATCATCTTTAGCTGAAACTTCAAAATATGGTATATTACCATTTTCTTTACACCATGATTCTGCTCTTTCGCGTGTAATTACACGTTTGGTAGTTAAATCTATTTTATTTGCAAATACAATTAATGGGGTACAAAGATTGCTATTAGTGTTGTTTTGATATGAGGTAATTTTTCTAAATTTTTCTTTCCAATATTCTAAATTTACAAATGAATCTTCTTTTGTTACATCAAATGTTAATACACAACAA
Organism: Dictyostelium capitatum; assembly: GCA_015252635.1. Classification (NCBI taxonomy): domain Eukaryota; phylum Evosea; class Eumycetozoa; order Dictyosteliales; family Dictyosteliaceae; genus Dictyostelium; species Dictyostelium capitatum. The sequence continues at coordinate 21,410 of JACAFY010012065.1, forward strand.
TCAGTACCACGACAAAATGCATCAACTAAATATGAACTAAATCTTTCTTGACCATCTATATTAAAAAGAATTTGTTAATGGTTTGATTTTATTTTTTTTTTGGAAGAATCATTAATTTAAATATATTTACAAGTATCCCAAATCTAAATAATGGAAATATTGTTTTAGTATACCCATTAGTTAATTTATATTAAATTGAGAAATAAACTGTTTACATACTTGCATTGTTAATTGTTTACCATCAACAATTAATTCTTTATATAAAATATCTGGGGTGGGACTTCGACGCTCGTAACGAACTCTATTTAGTACATATCTTTCTTGAATTGAGGTTTTACCAACAAAATAATCCCCAATTACTATCACTTTTAAAAATACTTTCATTTTTATTCTTTTTTAGTTATTTGTTGTTTTTATTTAACTTTCAAAATTATTATTTTTTTTTATTAATAAAATTTGAGGACCAAGGTCTCTATAAAGAAAAATTAAGAGAAACCTTAAAAGAAAAACTAAAAATTTTAAAAAATAAAACATTTTACCAATTAAATTATAATTTTTATTTATTACTATCGAAAATTTCAAATTTTGAATTTTTAGTTTTGTTTTCTTAATTTTATATCAATTCTCTCATTTATAAACAAATAAATTGATTATATTACTACACAAAGAAAAGGATTATTTTTTTATTTTTTTAATTTTATTTTTAATGTTACTTTATCTATAGATGATTTTTTTTTTGTGTTTTTTTTTTTTTTAAAATTATTTTTTTTCTCTTTTAAAAGGTGATGAAAAAAAAAATATGATATGCAATTGTTGGTTGGTTTGGTTGGTTGGTTGTAATTGTTTATAATATTATACATGGATTACAATTAATGTGGGCGACATAATTAATGGTGATGGTGTTTGTTTGTTGATGTTAATTTGTTTTGTTGTTTTTTTTGTTTTTTTTTTTTTGTGAAAGTGTTGACGGTGTTTTTTTTACCAGAAAAGTTTTATTTGAAGGGGCCAACAACCGTGCAACAGTTTTACATATGTATTTTGATAATTTAAGACCATACTTTTAATAAAGAATCCCATGAACCAGTACATAAAGCCATACCATCAGTTGGAACACCAAGACATGAAACACGATTACCGTGACCAGTTAATGATAAAACTCTTTCTCCTTTGAGTGTATCCCAAACATTACATGTAAAATCATCATAACCTGCAAATAAGAAACGACCACTGTATGAAAAACCAACAGATGTAATACCACATAAAATATTATCGTGAGTGTATTGCATTAATTCACGATCAGCACGAATATCAAATAATCTACATGATGCATCATCTGAACCAGTACCAAATGAAAGACCATTTGGGAAATATCTGTTTGTAGACGTATTGTGTGTTAATATACAATCAAATATTTACTGAATGTTGATAAACTTAAAAAATCTACTTACTGAACGGCATTAATATCTGCTTCGTGACCAGTGAATGTTTGTACACATTTACCACTACGTAAATCCCATAATTTTGCTGTAGCATCACAAGCACCAGAGATGAAATAGTTCTTATCTGGAGAAACTGAAACACTCATAACATCACCATTGTGATCACTGAATTCAGTGATTTTAGTACCATTTTCAACATCCCATAAAATACATGTCATATCACCACTACTTGTTACAATTTGTCTATCGTTAAGGAATCTACAACATGAAAGATAACCAGTATGAGAATTTAATTCACGACAGACTCTAATTGGTACTTCTCTACTACGCAAGTTATAAATTGAACAAATATTATCTAAACCACCACATGCTACAAAATTTGCGGTTGGTGAATAGGCACATGTCATAACCCATGATGATCTGTAATTTAATTAATAATAATATGTTAATATATGAATTTGTGTTGATATTTATATGGGTGTTTAATTGACGAATAAATGAATTTTCATGTGCAAATATATATTTATAATCGTGATTAATCGCATAAAAATGGATTTTTTTTTTTTTTTTTTTTCCAACTGACGCAAATATTTTTTTTTCCATATAAAAAAAAAAACAACATATGACATCTGTTCATATTTCTATGCTATATTGATTGTTGATTGTTTGATATAATTTGAATATTAACCTGTTTAATCACAATTGAATATGCTATATATATTGCGCTGATAAATGAGATGATGAATGATTGATGATTCTTACCTTAATGGAATAGCGTGTACTTTGTTTGTTGTTAAACCATCCCAAACTAATAATTTACCATCTTGTGATGCAGATACTAAATGAACATTATCTTCAGCCCAATGCATAGCATAAATCTTGGCAAGATGACCCTTTAAATTTCTTCTAACTTTAATTTTACCTTCCATTTTTGGTAAATTTGCTAAATCACGAGTAAATGTTTTAACTGTATGAATGGAACAAAATGTTAGTATCATAAATAATAGTATATATTGATGCAATCTTGTTGTATGATGCAAGTTGTTATTGTTCAAACTACATCATCATTTAAATTGATATATCAACATACGTGTGGTATCATTCATTACATCTCTATTTGCTCTAATTTGCTCTTTCATTGATTCTGCATCTCTTCTTGCTTGTTGGATTTTTTCTGAAATATCTGATGACATTTTTATCTATATTATTATATGTGTTTTGGGGTTTTGTTTTGATCTAAAGCTAAAATAAAAATTAGAAATAAATATTAATAATCTGTATGTGAACGATTTTTTTTTTTTTTTTTTTGATATTTATTTAAGAATCTAAGAAACAAATAAAACAGATAATTAAACAAAAAAAAAAAATATAAATTTACGAAAACTTACTAAAAGTACAAATGTGTGTGTGTGTGTGTGTGTGTGTGGTGGTGGTTTTGCGTATTCGAGTAATTGAAGAAAGAGAATTAAACAACAAAAAAAATATATATATTGTACAACTGTTGAGTTTTTTTTTTTTCTCTCTTAAAATTTATATGAGTGGGTTTGATTGTGAAAAAAAAAAAAATAAAAATTTTTAAAAAAAAAAAAATAAAAAAAAAAAAAAAAAAAAAAAAAAATTAAAAAAAAATAAAAAAAAAAAAAAAAAAAAAAAAAAAAAAAAA
>JACAFY010012076.1:0-24405 GCA_015252635.1 Dictyostelium capitatum
TTTTGTTAAATGCACTCCTTTTTTTTTTTTTTTTTTTTTTTTTTTTTTTTTAAAAAAAAAAAATTTTTTTTTTTTTTTTAAAATTTTTTTTTTTTTTTTTTTTTTTTTTTTATTTTATTTATTTTTCCAATATATAAAACGAAAAAGAAATATATTTTCTTAAAATGAATAGATCAATTACAAATTTAATTAAAAATGGAATTAAATTAACAACAAATAATATATCTAGAATAAATAATGGTACTAGAGCATTTGCAACAATGCCACAACCAAATAGAGGTATTGCAGGTGAAAAACAACCAATTTATTTAGATATGCAATCCACAACTCCAATTGATCCAAGAGTATTAGATGCAATGTTACCTTTATATACTGAAAATTATGGTAATCCACATTCAAAAACACATGCATATGGTTGGACATCAAATGATTTAGTTGAAGATGCAAGAGCAGTAAGTAATTTAATCATATCCATTCCCAATCAAAATTATAATTATATTAATGTAAACGCCATTTCTAGAAAGTAGCAAATATAATTGGAGCAGATCCAAAAGAAATTATATTTACAAGTGGTGCAACAGAATCTGGTAATATTGCAATTAAAGGGTTAGCAAGATTTTATAAAGAAAAAAAGAATCATATAATTACAACAGTTACAGAACATAAATGTATATTAGATTCATGTAGACATTTAGAGATGGAAGGATTTAAAGTAACATATTTACCAGTTGGAGAAAATGGATTAGTTGATTTAAAATTATTAGCAGATACAATAACACCACAAACATCATTAGTATCAATTATGGCAGTAAACAATGAAATTGGTGTAGTTCAACCAATAAAAGAAATTGGAAAACTTTGTAGAGAAAGAGGTGTATTTTTCCATACAGATGCAGCACAAGCTGTTGGTAAAATACCAATCAATGTAAATGATATGTCAATTGATTTACTTTCAATTAGTGGTCATAAAATATATGGACCAAAAGGTGTTGGTGCACTATATGTTAGACGTAGACCAAGAGTACGTATTGAACCAATTACAACTGGTGGTGGTCAAGAACGTGGTATTCGTTCAGGTACAGTTCCATCAACATTAGCAGTTGGATTGGGTGCAGCTTGTCATATTGCATCAAAAGAAATGCAACACGATTCAATTTGGATCAAACATTTATACGATCGTTTACTCAAAGGTATCACCGACAGTATACCTGAAGTTAAAGTTAATGGTGATGAAAAATCTCGTTACTATGGTAATTTAAATATTAGTTTTTCATATGTAGAAGGTGAATCACTTCTCATGGCAATTAAAGATGTTGCATGTAGTAGTGGTAGTGCTTGTACTTCATCTTCACTTGAACCATCATACGTATTACGTTCATTAGGTGTAGAAGAGGATATGGCTCATTCTTCAATTCGTTTTGGTATTGGTCGTTTTACAACTGAAGAGGAAATTGATTATACAATTGAAATTTTAAAGAAAAATGTTCAACGTCTTAGAGATATGTCACCACTTTGGGAAATAGTTCAAGAAGGTATTGATATTAAATCAATTGAGTGGAGTCAAATTTAAAAAAAAATAATAATTTATATAAATAAAAACAGTCATCAATAATTGATGACTAGTTAAAAAATTGATGACGATGTACAAAGTTGTAATAAATTTTATTATTCATAGTGGTCACCAAATTTCATTTTTTTTTTTTTTAATTTTTTTAATTTTTTTTGGTTGTGTGTAAAAAAATAAAATTTTTTTTTTTTTTTTATAATTTTTCAGTTCATTTTTAACACTTTAAAAATAATAAATAATGACATTAATTCCAAATACAATTTGCTTATTTGATGTAGATGGTACATTAACCAAACCAAGAAATGTAATTACTAAAGAAATGAAAGATTTTTTAGCTTCATTAAAAAATAAAGTTGAATTGGGTGTAGTTGGTGGATCAGATTTAGTAAAAATTAAAGAACAATTAGGTGAAAATTGTCCAGCTGATTTTCATTATTTATTTGCTGAAAATGGTTTATTAGCATATAAAGATGGTTCATTATTAGCAACTCAAGTATGTATTCAAGAGATAAATAAATTTATTCTTGTACTTCTTGCTTGTATATTAATAATTTTTCATTTTAGGATATTAAAAAATATTTAGGTGAAGAAAATATTAAAAAGTTTATAAACTTTATTTTACATTATATTGCTGATCTTGATATTCCAATTAAAAGAGGTACATTTATTGAATTTAGAAATGGAATGATAAATGTTTCACCAATTGGTAGAAATTGTTCACAATCTGAACGTGAAGAATTTGAAAAATATGATTTAGTAAGTGTCAATTGATATCAATTTTATTTTCACAAATATCAATATCTCAATATATTAACAAAATTAATTACTTTTTTTTAGGAACATAAAATTAGATCAACAATGGTATCAATATTAAAAGAAAAATTTTCAGATTTAAAATTACAATATTCAATTGGTGGTATGATTAGTTTTGATGTTTTTCCAGTTGGTTGGGATAAAACTTATTGTTTACGTCATTTACCAGAAGATAAATATAAAACAATTTACTTTTTTGGTGATAAAACCTTTGTAGGTGGTAATGATTATGAAATTGCAAATGATCCAAGAATTACAAAATCATTCACTGTAACTTCACCAATTGATACAATGAATTTTTTAAAAGAATTATTTAATCATCAACAATAACAATAAATAATTAAGTTTTATACACTATTATTATAATTGTGTTTGTTTTTTTTTTTTAAAAAAAAAAAAAAATTTGATTTACTATAGTTTTTTTGAATAAGTTTTTGTTTTTTTTACTATTATTATTATTATTATTTTTTATTTATTTAAAATTGAAATACATTTGTATTAAATCTTCTTCTTAATTTTAATAATTCATATTTTTGAAGTACATTATAACCAATATGTTTTTGAGAGAAATAACAATCTTTTTTAGTGATTTTACGAGATGGATGTTGTTTATTTAAACCAGCTCTACCACCAACATTACCACTACCTACTCCACCTAAACCTATACCAATTAAATCAATATCCATTGGTTGATAATCTTTTGTACCAATTTTTTCATGATATTGTTTTAATAAAAGACCATATGCATCTTTTAATTTTTGAAATTCAATTTCTTGTTCAGGTGTTAATTCTTTACCTTCTTTTACCAATTGTTGAAATGAAATTAATTGAGTATTTGGAATTGGTGGTTGAATATTTTGAGTGTTTGCAGTGTTAAACAATGATGATCTCATAAATGTACTACTAGTAAGATTTGGTTTTTTTCTACCAATGTTACCAACTGCAATTGCAGCTGTTGAATTTGTAGCAGTAGTTCTATCTTTTTCTTCTTTTTCCATTCTAATTTTTGTAAGTTTTTCTTTTAATGCATTACTACTTTTATCATCTACAACCGGAGCAACCTTTTTCTTACTCGTACTATTTGCATTTAACAATTCTTGTTCTTTTGCCTCTCTCATTAATTTTTCTTGTTCTTCAGTTTCTCTCTTTGTCTTTTCATCCTTTTCACGCTTTTCAATTGCCATCAATTGTTTCTTTACATCGGTGGTAAATGTAATTGGTATATCTGTATCTTTTTGCATTTCAACACGTTGTTTTGATGTTTTAATTAAAAATTCCAAAATGGTACGAAGATGATCTTGAGTTGCCAATGACATAAACTCTAAAAAGTTTTCTTCACTTAATTTCAAACCATGTTTATTTGCAATCAATGTGATTTTCTTTCTCAATGGATATGAATTTAAAAATAATGGTTCAGCTTCTGGTGCATAAGTTTCATCTTCTTCATTGGTATCTGGTAAAAACTGATCCGATTCATTTTTCATATCTACACCAGCAATCTTTGTAACATCATTTAAATCTTTAATGTTTTGTTTATCATCATCATTGTCATTGTCTGCATTTGCTTTGTTTTCAATTGCTGCTGCTTGTGCATTTGCTTTTCTATCGTCTTTTGCCTTTTTATCGTTTATTTTCTTTTGCATTCGTTCTTCTTTTTTCTGTTGTTTGATTTGTTTTGCCAATTCTTTCTTTTGTTCTTTTGTTAATGGTATTGTTGATACTGGTTGACCATTGATTCTATTTGCATTGTTGTTGTTGTTGTTGATTGAACCATTCGCAACCGATGATAAATCATTTAATGAGTTTGATGCTGGTAATTTAGCTGCTAGTGCTAATGCTGCTGTTTTTTGATGTTGATATTGTATTGTCATTTGACGAAGATCATTTGTACGTTTTAAAATTGTATCCAAATCAAAATCTTTTGGTAATGCTGGTACTTTTTCAGTTGGAATATCATCGATTTTCTTTGCATAGTTCATTGCATTACCATTACCAAATAACATTACCAAATGTTCCATAAGTGTTGTTTTTTCAATTTTTGCATTTCTATATGCCAATGCCAGTGCATTAAAATGATTTTGAACTCTTGCTTGAATATCAACAACTGGTCTATCCGTAGTAGGAGTTGGTTGAGCTTGTGGTTGATTTTGGTTTTGATTTTGAATTGGTTGTTGTTGTTGTGCTTGTGGTTGTTGTGATGTTATTGGTGGTGTTGATATTCCACCATTTTGTTGTGTTACAAAACTTTGACTAATTTGTTGTTGAATTGATGGTGCTGTAGTTGATGTTGTTGTAATTGGTGTATTGGTTGTAGCGGTTGTTTGTGTTGTTGGATTAATTGGTGTTGTACCATTCATTCTTTGTTGTGCTGCTGCTGCTTGTTGTTGTTGTTGTTGTAAAAATAATTGTTGTTGTTGTTTTTGAATTGCTAATTGTTGTTGTTGTTGTGGTGTAAGTTGAGTTTGACCAGGTTGTACTATAACACTATTTGTACCTGTTGCTGATGGTTGTTGAATTGCCATTGGTTTTGCACTTCCATTATTCATTGTTGTTGATGATGGTGGTGGTTGTGGTGAATTTAAAACTTGTGGTCTTTGTTGAATAACTTGTTTAGCATTCATTTGATTAATTTGTTGTTGTGTATATTGTGGTTGTTGACCTGGTATTTGATTATTCATTTGTGGTTGTGGTTGTTGTTGATTATTCATTGGTGTTGCTGGCATCTTTTGAATTGATGGTTGTTGCTGTTGACCAGGTTGTTGTTGATTCATATATATTGGTTTTGCCCCACCATTAACCATACCATTACTGTTGTTTATACCATTTGGTTGTTGTACTGATTGCTGATTTGGTACAGCATTACCCATTTGTTGTTGTTGAGTTCTTTGTTGATTTATTAAATTTTGTTGCATTGCTCTAATTTGATGTAAATATGTTTGTTGTAATTGTTGATTTGGTAATGAAAGGTAATGTTGTTGTTGAGATTGTGTTAATGTAATAGTTGTACGTGTTTGACCTTGTGGTTTTGGTGGTGCTTGTTGGCCAGGTTGTTGTGGAATTTGACTAGGTTGTTGGTTTGGTTGTTGAATTGGTTGTGGTGGACGATGAATTGGTTGTTGTTGCTGTTGATGAATTGATTGTGGTTGTTGTACATGTTGTTGTTGTTGTTGTTGTTGTTGCTGTTGTATATGTGGGGGTTGTTGTTGAATTTGTGGTGGAGGTTGTTGTGTTAATATAGGTTGTTGTGGTTGAGGAGTTGGTGTTGGTGGCACAGCTGTTGGACTACTGAAAAGACTATGAAATTGTTTATATTTTTCATCTTCTACATTTACTGTTGAATTTACTAAATCATCTAATTCATCCATAATTCTTTTTATATATTTATATTTGTTTGTTGGTTTTTGTTTTTTGTTTTTTTTTGTTTTTTGTTTTTTGTTTATATAAACAAATATTATGTGTATCTAACAATAAAATTTAATAAATAAAGTGTCGGTTGTATATGATTTAAAAATTATTTTCGATTTGTTTGTTGTTGTCGTTATATATAAAATTTATATAATAAAAAAAAAAATATAAAAAAAAAAAAAATAGAAAAATAGAAAAAAAAATTGTATTGCAAAAAACTGTATGTATGTGAATGTATGTGTATTATATATTTATATATATTTGTATTATATATTATTCAATGGGGATAATAAATGATTGTAGAATAAAAAGTATTAGCCCAAAAACTACAACAATGATATTAAATTATACTAAAAACTACTATTGATTATGCCCAATGATATAATGACCACTAAATTAAAATCTTTGGCCGCTATTTATACTTTTTTTTAAAAAAATTAAAAAAAATTAAAAAAAATTAAAAAAAATTAAAAAAAAAATAAAAAAAAAAAAATTTGAAACTGAGAAATTAACTAACCATAAAATTAATTTAGCATTATGATTTCAAACTTTTTTAATATATATATATATATTTATAATAATCTATATAAAATATGTAAATTTTGATATTTTATATTGATATAAAAACCTTTATTATTTAATCCATTATAAAAAAATTATTATTTGTTTGACTTTTTGGGGTGTCACATTGAAATTATCGTCACCTAGATAATTTTTTTTTTTTTTTTTTTTTTTTTTAAAATTTTTTTGTTTTATAAAATTTTCATTTTTTTATAACTAGTTTTTTTTAATTAATGAAAATGACTGCCGCTTTAAGTACAATTATAAATAAATTAAATGGTATTTTACCACCACATATAATGGATATAATCAATTCAAAATATATTCAAATTGATACTATATTAAAACCATACAATTTACCAATTCAAACTGATTTATTACTTTTAATTTTAATTTCGGTCATTTTCATTTTTATTATATCAAAATGTAAATAAAAAAACCAAAGTAAAACAACACACAATAAATGAAAATATTTTCATATTAATACAAAAAGATTTATTATTATTATAATAGTATTTGGAAGTAATGATAATAAAAGTAGAGTTAGAGGTGGTGGTAATAGTCATTTAAGTGGAAGTAGTAGTAGCAGTAAAAAAGGAAATAATATAGTATTGGTTGGACTTTCAAATTCAGGTAAAACAGCATTATTTTTAAATTTAACAATGGAAAAAAAGATTCCAACTCATACTAGTATCACAAGCAATAATGGAGTTTACATTGTACCAAGTAATAAAAAGAAATTACCAATTATAGATGTACCAGGAAATGGTAAAATCAAATCACAATTACCTCAAATCTTTTCAAAAGCAGGTTGTATAATTTATATAATTGATAGTACAACATTTATTGATAATTCAACTCAAGAAGCACAGTATGTACTATTATTTATAATTCTACAATCATTGATATATTATTGATCAAAAAAAAAAAAAAACTAATTCCATTATCGATTACAAGATATTTATATGATATTTTAACAAATGAATCAGTATATCAAAAAAGAATACCAATTTTAATATTTAATAATAAATCAGATTTAGAAGATTCAATTGATATTGAACAAGTTACAAGTATTTTAGAAAGAGAATTGGATGATTTAAGAAGAACTCGTGGTGCAACACCAATTATCTTGGGACAAGAAGAAGATAATAAAGAAATTTATTTAGGTATTGAAGGAACACCATTCCAATTTGATCATCTTCCAAATGATGTTCAATTTTCAAAAGGTTCAGCTACTTCAAGCGATTCAACTGAAGGAATTGATGATATTAAAAATTTTATTCAAACTTTACAATAAATTAATTTCTTACTTGTTTGTTTAGTATAGTTACAACATTTGATCTATCGATTTTTCAAGATAATTATTATGTATATACATATAAAACTTTTTCTTTTTTTAATTTTTTTCGAAAATTTGTATCTTCATTTATTGATATTACTAATAGACAAAAATGTTTATACCTGTAAATTTCTGTTTGAATACATATTAAAGAACAATAAAAAATATCATTATTATTTGTTTGAAATATTAGTCTTATAATAATGTACATACTAGGAAAAATAAACACATGTTAATATACATTATTTTTATTATAAACCAATTTTTTTGATTTTTTCTAAAAAATAAAATTTTGTAGGTGTTTTAAATTTTTTTAATTAATATACTTTAATCTCAAACCATTATAGGTAGTTTAGGTTATTATTGGTATTATTTAGGTAATTATTATTATTTTAAATACAAAAAAATCAAATTAAAAATACTATAAAATAATATTTTTCCCTGATTTCATTATTATTTTATATATTGATTTTTTTAATTTTATTTAATAAAGAGTGTTTACTAACAATTTAATTTACAATTATTAGTGGAATGAAAAACAATATAAAAAATAGAATTGAAACTGACAAAGAAGATGAAGAAGAATATACTTCATATCAAAATCAAAAAAAAAAAGAAGTATCAATAGCAACAACAACAACTACTATTACAGAAAATAACAATAATAATAGAACAACAACAATTACTACTACTACTACTACTACAGAAAATAACAACAAAAATAATAATAATAATAATACAACAGAATCTTTAAAAATCAAAAAAAAAAGAACCAAAAAACAATAACAATAATAATAGAACAACAACAAATACAACTACTACTTCAGAAAATAAGAATAATAATAATAATAATAATAATAATAATAATAATAATAATAATAATAATAATAATAATAATAATAATAATAATAATACAACAGAATCTTTAAAAACCAAAAAAAAAAGAAAAGCAAAAAACAATAACAATAATAGAAAACAAAGAAGAATAAATAGTGATACCGAAGAATCAGATAAAGACACAGAGTAGGTATTTTTTTTATTTTAAATATTAAAATATAAAGTATTACTAATATAACAATCACTTATTGTAGTAAAGTTAAACCAGGTGATGAAGAAAAAAATGATTATGACACAAACTGGTCCGATATAGAAGTAATTCCAACAGATGAAGATGATAATGAAAATAAAGATGATTTTGATGATTATTTTAGGGTTGATCCAAAGCATTTAGCAGGTTATAATGTTTTCAATAATAATAGTAATATAAATAACAATATCAATAATAATAATAATGATAATAATGAAAATGAAGATGATTCAGATGATAATGAAAATGAAGATGATTTAGATTATTATTTTAGGGTTGATCCAAAGCATTTAGCAGGTAATAAAGTTTTCAATAATTTATTGTAATATAAATAACAACAACAATAACAATATAAAATAATAAAAAAATATCGAAAAAAAGCAAACTGCATTGTAAATAATATAATATTCCTAATATATGTGTTTTTCTGATATGTTTTTTTTTTTCTTTACTTCATGATAATTTTTTTCTTGAAATTGAATTCAAATCTGTTCAATAAATCAGCTTGGAGGTATACTTTTAATCAAGTGATTTAACAACAATAAGAAGAAAAACAAAGAAAAGAGGAAAAGAATACTGGTAAAACATATGTTTGAAAATGAAATTAAAAAAGAGATTGCTCAATTTTTATAAATAATCTCATTTACAATAGTTGTTCAAAAGGATCATGTTCATCAACTTGATTACTATCAATGATTAGATAGCTATTCTCGATAACCACATTTAAATTAAATCATGTAATAGTATCAACAATATTACTACGGTAGTTATTATTAAAATAATACATTATTTTTAATATGACTAAAAAAGCTATTATTACTATTGTGTTACATTTGCTTCTACCTATTTTCTTTTTCATCTTCTATTTCTGATTCTTCTTATATTTCTCTCTCAACAATTATTAATATTCAAAAAAAAAAAAATAAATTCAAAATAAAATAATAAAAAAAAACAGAAAGATTTTAAAACAACAAATAATCTTTTATTTAAGTTAATATTACCAAACCCAACTTTTTTATAGCAATTATATACCCTTTCAAATGTTTATGGTTTCAAATATATGTTTTTTACAAAAATTTAGAAAAACGATTATCAAATATAAGATTTCAACCAAAATTATAATAAATAAATAATAGATGTAATATAAGGGAATTACATGGTTTTTTTTTTTTTTTCAATCATTTTCTATCATTTATCGTTGTTATCGTTAATTTATTTCATTTCCGTGGTTATCGTAATTATTTTACAGTGATTACCACTACACAGATTTCTCTTTTTTTTTATTTTATTTTTAATGTTTATTGTAACCAAGTGAATAATAATGTTTACACTTTTCTTTATTGTTTTCAATTTTTAATTCATACATTATTAATTCCCAAATAAAAAAAAAACAATACAAATGTGATACCAATTAATTGATTTTCAGATAATAAAATAAAAATTCATTCTTTTTCCAAATTCTTTTCAATTAAAAATCTCAAAAAATTATATATGAACAGATATTTTTATTAAAATTTTATAACGGTATCACACAACTACCAATAGATATTTTGTTTAATTTTTTTTTATTGATGGGAAAAAAGATATTTTTGAACTTTCTTTCAATTTTTCCCTTTGGATATTTTTTAAAATTTCATCACTCTATAAAATAAAATAAATTTCAATTATTATTTTTTTTCAAATTTACCAAATAATAATCAATTATTCACAACAAATATATATATCAACAAAATGAAAGTTTTATCATTCTTATGTGTTTTATTAGTCAGTGTTGCATCTGCTAAACAACAATTATCAGAATTACAATATCGTAATGCTTTCACCAATTGGATGATTGCTCATCAAAGATCATATTCAAGTGAAGAATTTGCTCATCGTTATGGTATCTTTAAATCAAATATGGATTATGTTAATGAATGGAATTCTAAAGGTAGTGAAACTGTTCTCGGTTTAAATGTATTTGCTGATATTACCAATGAAGAATACAGATCAACTTATTTAGGTACTCCATTTGATGCTTCATCAATCATTGGTACCCAAGCTGAAAAAGTATTTGGTGTTACCGCTGCTCAAAAAGATTGGAGGTAAATTATTAATAATTACATAAAAATTTTATATAAATTTGGTGATAGAGATAAACCATGTAAATTAGAACATCAGGAGCTTTTACTAACTCACAATAAACTACGTTAATTAGAACATCAGGAGCTGTTACACCAATTAAAAATCAAGGTCAATGTGGTGGTTGTTGGTCATTCTCAACTACAGGTTCAACTGAAGGTGCCCACAAATTAGCTGGTAACAATTTAGTATCATTATCTGAACAAAACTTGATTGATTGTTCAACTGCAAACAGCGGTTGTGATGGTGGTTTAATGTCATTAGCATTTGAATACATTATTTCAAACAATGGTATTGATACTGAAGCTTCATACCCATATAAAGCTGTTGATGGTACATGTCATTACAATGCTAAAAACTCTGGTGCTACTTTATCATCATACCAAAATGTTACATCTGGTTCAGAAACTTCATTAGCATCAGCTGTTAATATCAATCCAGTCTCTGTTGCAATTGATGCATCACACAACTCTTTCCAATTATATACATCAGGTATCTATTATGAACCAGCTTGTTCAACCACTCAATTAGATCATGGTGTTTTAGCAATTGGTTATGGTTCAGGTTCTGCTCCATCAACAGGTTCATCATCTTCATCATCATCAACTTCATCAAATGGTGGATCATCTCAATCTGAATCATCAGAATCACAAGGTTCAAACTCTGACTCACAATCTGAATCTGGTTCATGGTCACAAGGTTCAAACTCTGGTTCACAACAAACTGGTTCAGCTTCACAACAAACTGGTTCATCATTCTCTGGTACAGGTACAGGTAGTTCCTCTGGTTCAGGTTCAGGTTCTGGTTCAGGTGCTGAAATTAAAGCTTCATCAGGAAATTATTGGATCGTTAAAAATTCATGGGGTATGTTAATTATATCGCATAATTTACAACTTATTTTATATCACAAAAACACATTTACTAACATATTACAATTACTTTCAATTTAGGTACTTCATGGGGTATCCAAGGTTATATTTTAATGTCAAAAGACAGAAATAACAATTGTGGTATTGCTTCAATGGTAAATATTATATTATTATAAACTATATTGCCGTTTAACTTGTTCTAAATTACTAATATAATTATAACCTTTTTAAAAATTAATAGGCTTCATTCCCAAAAGCATAAATTCAATGAATACAAATAACCAATCTTGGTATTGACAATGAATACATTTTGTAAAAAAAAAAAAAAAATAAACAAATAAATACATTTTGACCGATTATAAAAATAAATAACATGTATTTTTAAAATTATAAATTAAACATATACTTGAAAAAATTGGTTTTATCATTTACAATTATTTATTTTTTATACTATTGTGTCTTTTTTTTTTTCTTAATCAATCTTTGCTAACATATATTATTTCATGTCCTAATTTATAGATTTACTATTTCTGATTGAAGTGATATTATTAATAATGATCCAGTTTTCATTTTTATAAATTAAAATAATAAAAAAAAACAATCACCAAAAGTTTAAACTTTTAAATAATATATTAAAAAAAAAACCATATTTAAATATCAAAGGAATGATGCTGGATACCCTTACGTAATACCCCACACACACATTTTAAGCGATTTTTACTTCCTTTTGACACGATATTCGCAGCAAGGTGATCAACTGGTCGTTTATACTCCTCCTGAACTCCACCTGTAGATTTTTAATCCTCGAGGCACACAAGAAATGTGAACCACTCCTACCAAATATACAGATGCGCCATTTATAGCGGTTAGTGTTTAGCCCTCGCCTTAATTAGTGCAATTTTAATCGTTATGATATAATTCTCCATTGAAATAAAACATTTTATTCCTTTTATCAAATTAAATTTTATAAACTATTAATTATTATGGGACTTGAAACATTGAAAACAATTTTAAAATTTTAAAATTCCTCTAAAAAAAATTATTTGTCGGTTAGGAACTACAAAAAATTCATCAGAAAAAAAGACCCTCTCATCACCAAATTTAGTTATTTTCGTTTTTTTTTTTTTTCTTTTTTTTCTCCAATGCTACAAAACTTGTAAAAAAAAATTATTAATTATTTTCATACAAACTTCAAATCATAAACATAAAAAATAAAAAATATAAGAGATGAATAATAATAACCAAAACAATATTTTTAATAAAAGTAAGTATTTAACATTAATATTGATAATGTGAGCAATCTTTAAAGCACATGTGTTATATATTTTATAAATATACACAAATTACTAACTAATTAATCATATTATTTAAAATTACATCATTAACAACAACAGAAAATAAAAAGTGAAAACAAACTCCAAGCAATAGTAATGGTAATACACAACAAGGACAATTATTAAAAAGATTATTAAATAAAAAGTTAAAGAATTCACAATCAAAAGATAATAATTCAACTACAACTACAACCGAAAATACCAAACTATCAACTACTACACCAATTAGTACTATTAATTCAAGCACAAAGTCAAACGTTAATAGTAGTAAGACCAAGTGGGGAAAGTTAGTATCATTAGATAGATTAGAATCAAAATCTTTTGATTTAAAAAAAAATCGTTATTATATATCAAGTACACCATCAACAAAATTCAGTTAAAATAGTAACAACAAACAAAGAGACGTTATTGCTAGAATTCATATAAAATCTGGATTTCCATTTATATATGATTTTAAAAAAGGTTTTTATGATCTACTAGTTAATGGTAAAATATTTAGAAAAATGATATCATTGAAATCTGGCGATCTTATTACATTTAATGAAAAAAGTGGTAATGGATCAATATCATTTACATTTATAGATTTCGCAAGACCACATGAAGATGGTTTCAATTTTAATCATATATCATTTAATTATCTCTTTTCGAAATCATTGGGAGAAGGTGCAACTGGTGAAGTATCAATGGGAATTGATAAATTGGATGGTGGTCAAATTGAATTCAAATATGTTGATTTTACAAAAAATGATCATGTAAATAGAGAAAAAGCATTAAGAAAAGAAATCTATTTATTAAGTCAAATGGACCATCAAAACATTATATCAGTTATTAAGGTTATAAGAAATAATAATCAATATGGTTTCTCAATGCAATTAGCAAATCTTGGTACATTATATCAATATACAAATCGTGGTCAAATGAATGAATATCAATTCAAAGATTTAATTTTTCAAATTTTCAATGGAATTAAATATGTACACAGTAAAGGAATTGTACACAGGGATTTAAAACCTGAAAATATTTGCATTAATTTAGAAGATGATTTAAAAATGAAGATCATTATCTTTGATTTTGGTTTCGCAATTGAATGCAAGAATAAATCAATGTATGCAGGTTCCGCTTTATTCACTGCACCAGAATTAATTGAATATGCACTCTCAAATTCACAAGATGAAATACAATATGAACCATCAAGTGATATTTGGTCATTAGGTGTAATAATGTTTGAAGCGTATGTATAAATAACAAATAATAACAATATAACCAATTTTAAATTTTTTAAAACATATACTAATATATCTATTTCCCTTTTTATATATTATTTAGATTATGTGGTGAACTTCCATTTGAAGAAGATGAAATTAAAACTGGTGTTTAAATTTTAATAATCCAAAATGGGTCAATGTAACCGATGCCCCAAAAGATATCATTAAAAGAATACTTGTTAAAGAACCAAAATTAAGAATTACCATTGATGATATTTTAGATCACCAATGGTTTAAATAGATAAATAACAACAAAAACAATCAATTAAAGTTATAATTATATTAAATAGTGATGATATCAGATGTCATCATAATTATAATAATTAAATTTAAAATAAATATTAAATGTAATAGTGATGGTATTAGATGCCATTATTTAAAAATAAATGAGTGTATAATTTTATTGTTTTATTCTGAGCGTAAGTGTGATATTATAAAAATGGTATGGGAATTTGAAATGTGAAGATGGTGGAAGAACAATTACATCACATGATAATGGTAGATGATATACCAACATAATTTTGAATTTGAATTACTATATAGTAATGAATATAAATACAACAACAATCACATAACACACCAACAACATATATTAAAAATAGATAGACACATCATCCCAAATGAATATTTAATTAAAAGTGGATATGAAATGTGAATAATATGGAATGGAAAAAAAAATAATTACAAAACAACAAACATGATAATAAATGATAGATGATATGCCAACATAAATGTGAAGTTGCATTACTAAAGTAATGAATATATAAATACAACAACACAATCACATGACACACCAATGACATATATTAAAAACAGATAGACCCATTGTCCTAAATGAAATCAACTACTATTTTACTCTGATATACTGTGCTGTATAGAATCCAAACAAACTTTACATTGTAAAAAAAATTGGTGAATATGGCGGTTGTGGTGAATTATGTGTTGAAGATGGTGTATAATATTGCTTTGAAATCATATACAATTGGTATTTAATATTGATCTAAAGTTATTGACTGTATTTCAATTTAATTTTACAACACAAAACAAATAACCAGCTACCATATAAAAATCAAAAAAAAAAAAAAAAAAATCAAACCGGTTCATTTTTAAATATCCATATTCAGAGAAAATCAAAATAATAAATAATATATTTGTTAGAAAAAAAAAATAATAATAATAATAATAATAATAATAATAATAATAATAATAATAATAATAAGATCTAACCTACATTTTAAATTAATAATTACTTTTCTCTTAAATCTTTTTTTTTTTTTATACTACATTTAAAATTTCGTTTTACTTTTTTAATTTTTTATAATTTTTTTGAAAGAGAACTGATGTGATAATTGCGCTTTGATATTAACTGGATTTATATAGTCTAAAAGGTTGGAATTATTCAGATATTTTCTTAATTTAAAATCAAGATAAAAACGAATTTTAAAATAAATATAGATTAATTTTTATTATTAATCTCTTGAATCTTTTTTTTTTTATATACTACATTTAAAATTTCGTTTTACTTTTTTTTTATTTATAATTTTTTTGTTATTTAATATCTTGATTTTTTTATCGAAGAGGTTGGAACAGCAGACCTTTACCCCACGAATCCTTTTTCAAATAAAGATAAATAAAATTATCATGGTATCGAATTTTGGATTTTGTTTAAAAACCCAAAAACAAATCAAATTTTTTTTTAAGGTCGTAATATTGACTTTTTTTTAAAATTATTTTCCAACCACTTCAAAAGTATTTAAACTTTTTTTTTGACAATGAATTTTTATATTCACTTTTATTTATTTATTTATTTATTTAATTACGGTTTATTTATTTTTTAAAAATGAAAAAATTTATTTTTATTTTTATAATTGTTTTATTATTTATTTTTAACAACAACATTGTTAAAAGTGATGAAGTTTCATTAGGTGAATTTGAAATAGCATCAGACTCATTTACTATTGATTCAAGTGTAATTGATGTATGTATATTAATAATAATACATTTGATTATATTAGTTTTCAAAATAAAACTAATATTTTTTTTTTTTTTTTTTTTTTTTTTTAAAAAATTACCCTTTGTCATTTATTAGGTAAAAATTAATTATATTATTGATAATAGTATAACAAAACCAAAAATTGTAATCACATCGATTAAAGGTGATGCAAACGATATCAATGATATTTTAAAATTATCAGATGATAAAAAAACCATTACTTTTGGTGATTATTCAAATGGTGAAACATCAACTAGTAATAATGTATTACCAACAAACTCTTTTATTGGTTTAGTAATTGTATCAATTTCAAGTATTTTATCATTTGGATTCTATTCAAATAATAAAAGATCATCAACATCATTATTGATTTTATCGGTTATTGTTTTTATTACAATATTTTCAACAACAACTCAATCATTAACATTATCAACTGTTTCATTAAGAATTGATATTAAAGCACCATCAACATTTAAATTTAATTCATTAACTTTAAAATTAGGTTCTGGTTCAACAGAATTGACTGGTTTAATTTCAGATTTATTACAACTTGATGGTTGTGATAATATTGTTGAACATCCAATTTCATTAAATCAAGTTTCAATCAATTCAAAATTAAACATTTGTTCAAATTCAAATATTTTAATTCAAAATTTAATTTTATCTTCAACTCAATCACAATTAATTAATTTAAATACAACTTCAAATGTTAATTTAAATTTTAATGTAAGTATATTAATAGGAAAAAATCAAATTTAAAAATATTAATTTATATATTTTATTTTAGAATGGATATAGTGGATTAATTAATATAATTTCAAATAATTTAAATTTAAATGGATGTCAAGTAACAACAGTTGAAAAAAATACAACAGGTAATTGTAATGGTGGTAATTTATCGAAATTAGTAATTAATGCAGAGAATACAACAATTACAAACACAGAAATCCAAGCAACTAATGTATTGGATACAACTTGTTCAACTTTATCAACATGGAGACCAACTATGGCATTACCAGGTTCACCTGTATCACCAGCAATTTCAACAGCTTCGCCAGCATTTGATACAAGATTTGATAATACAAATTTAAAAGTAATGGCAGATTATAATTATCCAACTTTATCAGCAACTTCAGGAGTTACAAATGGATTTACAATTACATATATACCATGGACACCAGCAACTCATCATTTAGTATCAAAAGTATGGACACCTCAATTAAAAGCAAATACTGCATATACATTGAGTTTTGGATTTAAATGGGGTCAATCAGTTACTCAATATACTGTTATTCAAGATTTTAAAATGTTATTTTATAAAATTTCAGATATCGTTGATCCAAATAGCTCTGAACAGTGGCTTGACTATACTTCATTACCAACTCCAATTTATAGTAAAACTTTTACTGTTTCCACTTCAACTACTGCTTATCAAACAAATACCATTAGTTTTACACCTCCATTTGATATTGGTCAATCTATATTCGCAATTCAAATAACCCGTACTACCGATTCAGGAACAGCAACCACAAAGATTTTATTATCTGATCTTAAAATTACAATTCCATCAAAACCAACTACAACTCCACCATTATTAACTGTAGATTCTGAATTAGTTGTTTTACCAAAACCACCAGTATCATTAGATCCACAAGATACTACAACTTGTGCATATAATGCAGTTGACTTAATTCATTGGCATGATCCTTCCATTTGGCCAGGTTCAGCTTTACCAACTCCATCATCTGTTATCACAATTCCAACTGGTAAACGTGTTTTAATTAGTCCATGTTCAATTTCTCAAACTTCAATCTATAAAAAGATTATCATCCCAGTTGGTTCAGAATTGATCTTTGCAGATGCTAATATGACAATGAATGTTCAAGATATTTATGTACAAGGTAAATTCACAATGGGTACAACCAACTGCCGTTACAATGCATACATAAATATCATTTTCAATGGTGCAAAAGTTACAACTGATACAATTGCAACTAATTTTGGTTCAAAAGGTATTGCGGTTGCATCTGGTGGTTTCATTTCAGTTCATGGTAAACAATATCATCAAACTTGGACTAAATTAGCAGCAACTGTTTGGAATGGTGATAGTGTAATCTACATTCAAGATGCTGTAAATTGGGAAGTTGGTCAACAAGTTTTAATTACAACTTCAATTTATCAAGATGAAATTTACAATCAAAATGAGGTTTTAACAATTAAAGCAATTTCCGGTAAAGTAATTGAATTTGTTGAATCAATTAAATATTATCATTATGGTGGTCAAGAATATCAAGCTGAAGTTGGTTTACTTTCAAGAAGAATTGTATTCCAAGGTGATGCTGCAAGTTCAGATTCAACTTCTTTTGGTGGTCATGTATTAATTAATGGTGAAGGGTAAATATTTAAAATAATACATGTATAATTAATAATTAATATTAATACCATTTTTATTTAGTCAATTTGCAGGTGTTCAATTAAAAAAGATGGGTCAAAAGAATATGAAAGCTCGTTATCCATTACATTATCATATTGCTGGTACAGTAAAAAATTCATATATTTCAGATTGTGCTGTTGTAAATAGTTATTATCGTTGTTATACAATTCATGCTACAAATAATGTTACATTAACCCGTAATAGTAAGTATATATATATACCATTTTTAAAAAAGATCATAATTTAATTCAATTTATTAATATTAATTTTCTATACTAGTTGGTTTTGATGTTAATGGCCATTGTTATTATTTAGAAGATGGTATTGAAGTTGATAATACTCTTTCATTTAATTTAGCTGCTTTTGTTCATACTATCGGCCCAGCTGCTGCAGGTCCATCTCAATTTGGTGAAACATTTAATCAAAGTGTTAATTTAGCTCAAGTAAGTATAGCATTGTATTTTCAAAATATAAAATGATGATGATATTAATATTAATTATATTTATAGCCAGCTGATAGTGCTGCATCAGGTTTTTATATAACAAATGCATGGAATTCATTTGTTGGTAATAGTGCTAGTGGTGGTTGGGCAGGTATGTATTTTATTATTAAATATATTATTCAAAAAATTTTAAATATAAATATTAATTAATGAATTTTAATTACTCTAGGTTATGCATTTCCAAATTTACCAAAACCAATTGGTTCATCAAGATCAATTAATATTGTACCACAACAATATCCAATTAAATTATGGCAAGGTAATACAGCACATTCATCTGGTTATTTCTTTGAAGATGGTGCATCAATTTATGTTGGTGGTAAACTTATTGCAGCAACTGATGGAACTTTAACTTATTATTCTGGTAGATTTAATAGAGAAACTTATGAAAATGGTATTTATATTGAAGATGGTATTGGTAATAATGTATGGATGCGTTATAATAATACAAAAATTTATTTAAGTAACAAAGGTAAATTTAATTTTTATTCACTTATAATTTGTGATTAAATTATACTAATATTTGTTTTTTGTAATTGTTTTGTAGGATTGGGTCATTGGGGTGAGCGTTGTGAAGTAGTATCATTAGAAGCCTACGATTCAAGAAGACCTGGATCAATATTTGGTAAAACATGGGTTGATAATGCAATTATTAATGGTAGGATTTATTTTTATTTTTTTTATGAAAAAAATTGATACTAATTTTTAATGAACATTATAGGTCAATCTGGCAATTTACTAAGTAAAACTTATACTGGCAACAGAATTGGATTTGAATTTTATGATGTAACTATTTTATTTCCTACACACAAGATGATTTTATTTGATAAATACACATAAAAAATGAATATTAATTTTTTTTATAAAAAAAACAATTAAAAATATCCACAGACATATGTACAAACCATTCTATCAAATATAAACTTTAGAAATTACGTTCATATGGCATCAGCTCCACAAAGAGGTAAATATTATTATTATTTAGTTATTTTTTTTATTATTTTACTTATAAATGATACTAATCCACAATTATATTTATTTTTCTCGAATCCCTCATCAATATAGATTTGGATAATGTAGTTTTTACTGGTTTGACATTTTCAGATGTATTTAAACCACAAATGATATCATCAACAAGGAATATATCATTTACAAATGTTGCTACCAGTCAAATAATAGGTCATGAAGATATTTTAGACTCGGGATCAAGTCGTGTATTCAATTTCGTTGATTGGGACAATTCTGTTACAAATTCATTGATTAACAAACCAGGTACTCCAATGATTGTCGGTGCTCATCAAAAATGGTGGCAATTTGATAATACATGTGTATTTAGTACTGATTGGAATGTATGGGTTTGTGAAAAAGGTACTAAAGGTGTATCAAGTATTGAAATTTGGGTAGGTTATATTTATCACATTTTTTTCTACATCATGATTGAAAGTTCAGTTATTAATTTAATTATTCGAATATCGTTGTTTGTTTAGATTCCAGGTTTTGTTGATAGAGAAGTTCCACAAGCACCAGATTCCTATATTGGTACAGCATCATTATTTGGAAGTGGTATTACAGATGTAAGAAAAACTGAATTAACTAGAAATGCTGGTTTAACTGGTGTATCAAATATGGGTTGGTATGTTTATTGGAGTATTGGTACACCAGCATATCTTAAAATTTGGTGCTCAGAGATTCCATTTGGTGAATACATCTTTTTGGCAATGCCTTATCCAGCTGGTACAACCTTTTCGGTTAGTATGGAATACTCTTACAATAGTTTATACACTAAGAATTTAACTCAAACAACATCTGCTGCACTTGTTAGATCATCTGATGGAAGTAAATATTATTTCAATGGTAATCATCTATTCCTCAAGGTTATTAATGGTTGGAATAATGGAAATGATCAAGAATATTTCATTAGATCAAACACTAAAATTCCAAATGTATTTTGGGAGTTTGTATACCATGTAACTGCAAGAAATACAAACTATCCACCAGTCAATACAAATGGCATTAACTTATTTTCTACTGCTAATATTGTTGATCAATTACCATCATCAACTTTATAAAAGAACAATTACAATTTCATTCATCCATCATTATCATAAACATATAATAAAAATTAATAAATACATGTTTATTTGATCAAATTACAATATATCCTGTTTAAATGAAAATATTATTTAATAGTGCAAACATTTTACAGATAATATATTTTTAAAAAAAGAAATTTGAATTTTATTAAAAAAAAAAGGGTAATATTATAAATAAATTAATAGATATTATTATTATTGGTGGCAGTTAAATTACTTGTAAATTAAAATTATTATTGAGTATTTGGTTGTTGAGTATTTGGTTTTGGTGATTTTTGAATTGCAATGATAACAGATGTTACAGTCATTTGTTGATTATCAGATTCTAAAAATGCTTTGGAGATATCGTTACTACCATTTGGAAAGTTTTGTGTATCAATTAAGAAATTAAACTTGAATGAAGAGTTTTGACCAAATGTTGTTACATTTGGATTTTTCATCATTTCATCGGTAATTTGACCAATAATTGATGTTGGTTCAACTTCTAAACTAAGTGTTGAATTATTTACATAACGAGTACCACCATAATTATAAGATGCTGGTGAAGAGGATGATGATGATGATTTTCTTGAAATTATAGTTTCTTCTTTATCTTCTTGGTTATTATTATTACATTTTTCTTCATTATTATTATCATCCATTTGTACATCTTGTTGTTCTTGTTCTAATTGTTTATTATTATTATCATTTAATTGGTTGTAACTTGAAATTACATTATGTTTTGATTTATCAAGATTTGCTTTTTCAATTAAATCCAAGGCAGAATCTTTTTCAAATGATAATGTAGTCATACTATTTTGTTGAAGAGTAGCCCAACTTCTAATGGAAGCTCTATTTAATAAAACTGTTGGTTGTTCTGGGAAAATGTGTGAATTAAAGATTGGTTGTTCTGGTTGGAAACTCTTTAAAATATCTTCAACAGATTCGTCAACATCTAATGGTGAACGAGCACTTTTAAAGTATTGTTGAGCGGAAAATTGTGGAATACCACCACCATTTTGCATAACTGAACCACCATTTGAACTTAATACACCATTACCACCATTATTGAATAAATGTTGGTTTGTATTTGTAAGAATGAATGAACCAAATAAGAACAAGAACAATATGATACTGAAATTTTTTGAAAAGTTTTGAGCAGCTGGTGATCCAATTGAAATGTAATCAAATACTGAAGTTGCAGATTTTTGTTTGTCGGCAAGTCTATATTGGTCCAATTCCAATTTTAATGTTTCACATTCATTTTTGTAGTTGTCTCTTTCTTTTTCAATTTCTGCAATTTTAGCTTCCAATTCTTCAACGTGTGTAGCTTTTCTTTCTCTTGATCTTCTCGCACTTTCTCTATTTTTAATTTTTCTGTAAATACAAAAATTGGTTAGTAATTTATAGGTTATTTGAATTTAATAATAATT
Organism: Dictyostelium capitatum; assembly: GCA_015252635.1. Lineage (NCBI taxonomy): Eukaryota > Evosea > Eumycetozoa > Dictyosteliales > Dictyosteliaceae > Dictyostelium > Dictyostelium capitatum. The sequence continues at coordinate 22,797 of JACAFY010012076.1, forward strand.
ACAAATAATTTTGTTACATACCTAAATTGATAATTTAATGTACTCTGAGTTTTCTTATCATTTGTATTTGCAAAGAAATTATTTTTATATGCTTGGAAATCTTCACTGGTAATATCTAATAATTCATCACCTAAATCAACACCAACAAATACATTTTTATCAAATTTCTTTTTCTTTTTTGGTCTATCATCCTTTTCTTTTTCTCTTTCTCTATCACCTTTTGATGATGATGATGATGTTGAAGCAGTTGTGGTGGTTGTAGTTGTTGTTGTTGATGATGTTGGTGGTTTAGCAGCAGTAGCAGTTGTTGTAGTATTTGTAGTTTTATTTGTAGTACTACGAGCAGTAGATACATTTACATTTGGTGAAGTTGGAGATAATTGATCAACTGCACTCCATGGTGATGATGGACTACCATATGAAAAGTTATCTGGTGATGAATTATCAGATACATTACTACTATTACTAAAGAATGGAATTTGAGTTTGTTGCTGTGGTACTAATAATGCTTGATGTTGAATTGGTGAACCAACAATTGAATTATTTGTAATAGCTGATACTGGTAAAATATTATTATTTGGTATTTGTACATTTGCTAATGATAATTGTTGTTGTTGTAATAATAATTGTTGTTGTAATTGTTGAATTTGTAATTGAATAATTGGATCTTGATAAATATTTAATAAATTATTATTATTAACAATATTATTATTATTATTATTATTATAGTCAATTGGTGAAGTTGGTACTGTTGTATTAATATTAAGTGAAGATGCTTGATAAATTGGTTGTACTGATGTTGTAATTTGTTGTGATGGTGTTGAATACATTAATTGATTTAAATTTATATCAATCGATGTATTTTGTTGTTGTATATTGCTATTTGTTGTAGTTGTTGTAACAGGTAATAAATTTTGTAATGATTGTGAAAGTGGAATTGTAAATCCATTATCACAGAAATTATTGTTATTATTATTATTATTATTATTATTATTATTATTATTATTATTATTATCATTATTTTGTGTAATAGAATCATATAAATCAACAACATATGGATTATATAATGCATTAAATGCATCTTCGTTTGTATTAAAATCACCCATTTTTAAAAAAAGAAATTTAAATTTAAAAAACAAGAAAAATATATTATAGTTTTTTTTTTTTTTTAGAAAAAAGTTTATTTATATGTGTGTGTTGGTGTAAGAAATAAAAATAATATTGTAAATAAATAATATGTATAATATTTTGGTTGTTGTTTAAAGTATAGAAGGAAAATATAAAAATGAGAAAAAAATAATAATATTAACCAAAAAAAATAAAAATTCGAAAAATTTAAATTTTTTTAATTTTTTTAATTTTTTTTTTTTTAATATCAACACGACACATACAAATTAACCCTATTTTTTTATATGAGCATGATATTGAGTCACCATGGTATTTTTTTTTTATGTGAACCAGTTATTGCGATATACCACATTAATTTATTTGTTTTTTTTTTTTTTTTTTTTATTAAATACAAAAAAAAAACAAAATTATTTTTTTTTAAATTTTTATTTTGGTAAAATTTTGGTTATTTTTTTTTTTTATTTTTAAAAATTTATTTTTT
>JACAFY010012087.1:0-19485 GCA_015252635.1 Dictyostelium capitatum
CACCCGGGGACGCGGGTCTCTTCCCACCCAACTTGTGTAGTTTGGGTTAACACGCGCCCTACCAAGTTGTTAAACAACCCACCAAAAAAAAAAAAAAAAAAAAAATGAAACAATAATAAAATAAAATATGAAGCTCTTTGTTGTAATATAATTTAAAGTTATATGAGATTGTAATTTATTCATGGATTGCGATCAAGTAGTTATTGTATCAAAGAAAATAATACCATGGAAAACTAGAACCGATGGTTGGTGGCAAAAGGAATTCATTATCATAGTCCAACTAAAATATCAATAATATGAGTTCAAATTAAACCAACTCTTGAATCCAACACTAATTTTCAATAGATTTAAGATTTTCAGTTGGATCTGAACTTTTAAGTGATTACTAAGATACTATACTCCATATGCATTTTTATTTTGGTAAAATTGGTAAATTAGATAATTATACCACGATTTAAACAATTTCAAATGGTAATTGCCATAACTTTTATAGTCCTAATATAATTCTTTTTAATTTCTAATTCTACTACTAATATAACATTTATTTACCTTGGTAACTCCAAAATATGAAAATCTTTCTATTATCAATAATAAAAAATTTCACAAAGAAATAATCGTTACACCAATCCAACTTTAAAAAAACTTTGAATATATAAATAAATAATATTAAAAGTTCTCTTTATTTGTGATCGTTATTTCCTCCATTGATTTGAATTGAACTGTTATTACAAATTAATAAAATTGAGTTTTCTAAAATTGATCAAAAATGAAAATCCACTAATTGTTGGAGTTTCAATATTTATATGTAATCCAATCTATGTACTCCATTTATTGAAACATATTTGTTGGTTATTGTTTTTTCTTTAAATAATTTATTAACGTAACCTAATTACCGTGCATTTTCTTTAATTTTTTCAAATAATTATTATAAAAAATAGAAAATATTAGTATATATGATAATAATCTGCTGGAAACATGGTTCTTGTTCTCGATTATAAAAAAAATCCTTGTCCATATTAATATGGAACCAATACATACTCACATACTCATCCTCTATCCTTTTCACCTATTATCAGCTAATTGATTTAGTTCAAAAAATATGTTTATATGTGCATTGTATATTTATTCTTTTATAATTAAAAAAATTAAAAAATTACGCCTGTGTATGTTGTTTTATTTGTTTGTGATAAAAAGGTGTGTGTTGGTTTCAAATTTTGTGTGTGGAAAAAACGTTGTATTTGATGTTGTTGATGTTTTTTCTTTTGTGCTTGAAATTATTTAAAATCGATAATAAAGAGGAGGATAGTGATGATTGGTATGATTAAAAAAGATTTATAAAGTTTTAGAAGATGGAATTGGAGTTGACATTGGACCAAATAAGAAACCAGATGATGAAATATAAGGACATCCTTTAACAACAATTTTAGTAACTTCAACTTTGACAACGGATTTAATACCAATTAAACGATAAAATCTACATGGAACAGCGAGTCTACCTCTTTTGAATCCGTATGCATTTGATGTACCATCTGGTGCTTCGTAATGATGAAGTACACCGATTTCCTGCATGTAATCTCTAATATGCATTTCACCATTGATTTTTATATTTTTGGGACTTTGATTTTTATGCTTGAAATTGTTGTATATATATATATTTTAAATGCAGTCAACGATGGTTTCGATCTACAGATCTTTAATGGCATTCCAAGCTCTATCAATTGATCCTTGATGTGTATAATTGAAGTTTCAAATATATCATTTGCTTTTTTAATTATTGAATTTTTTTCGAATACCATTCGCTTACGATAATCGGTGAAGTCGCCAACGATATTGTACAATTTTATAGTTGGAATAAATTGAAATTAGATGCCAATTAAACTTTGCAAATTGATTTGCTTTAATACCAATCGTAACGTCATGTTCCATCTCTCTTTGTTGTAATTGGTGGCAATGTATCAATCAGGTATTCCATTTTTATCAGCAAATTCAGCATAACCATTTACTGGATGTGCTTGTCTTTTTGCATCTAAATGAACACCAAAATCCTTTGATTTAATTGAACATGTAATACTGTTTAATAATGTTGATTTTGAAGGAAGATATTCAAATTCTTGTTCTGGATCAAATTTAACTGGTTTAAATTCAGCACTACTCTTTGGTGGAACTAATTTCAAACTGTTTTTAGATCTTCTCGATTTTGCACTAACACTTGAGGAGCATTTTCTTGAACCAATTTTTCTATCTGAATCATTTTATATTGAATTGGTACTGAATGATCAAAAGAAGGATAAGATAAAGAATGTTTTGTTTATAAAGAAGTTGTATTTGAACCAGATGTTTTTTTTTTCTTTTGTACTTGAAATTATTTAAAATCAATAATAAAGAGGATGATAGTGATGATTGATATGGTTAAAAAAGATTTATAAATTTTTAGAAGATGGAGATGGAATTGGAATTGGAGTTGACATTGGACCAAATAAGAAACCAGATGATGAAATATAAGGACAACCTTTAACAACTATCTTGGTTACACTGACTTTATCAATTGATTCAACATTAATAACATGATGAAATCTACATGGAACAGTGAGTCTACCACGTTTAAAGCCATATGCATTTGCTGTTCCATCTGGTGCTTCATAATGGTGAAGTAAACCAATTTCTTGAATGTAACTTCTAATATCCATTTCACCATAATTTCTAATAGTATTGCTTTTTTGATTTTTATGTTGTTTGTGTGTTCTAAAATAATTGAACCATGATAATGATGGTTTAGTTTTACAAATTCTTAATGAACCCAAATCATTCCATGCTTTATCAATTGATCTTTGATGTGCCAAACTTGTAGTATCAAATATTTTATTTGCTCTTGAAATTATATAATTCTTTTGTTTTACAATTTCTTTACGATAAACATTGTATTCACCAGCGACATTATGACATAATGATTTGTAATTTGAGTAAGTTGGTACAAATTTATCTTTGAACTTATCCAATTGATCACTTCTAATTCCAACAGCTACATCATGTTTGCCATCTCTTATACTTGTTGGTGGTAATGTTTTAACACCTACTTTTTCAATCAATGATGCCAATAATTTACCTTGTTTCATTGCTTCATCTTTAGTTGTTCTTCTTTGTTGGATAAATGATTGACCTAAATATTCTTTACCAGTACATCTATCATCATGATTTTTACAAGGAACACAACCATCACTACCAATATACCCATTAACATTTCCTGCCAACAAGTGCACTGGAATATTCTTTTGCTTGGAATAAGAGGGTCTTGTACGTTTACTTTGAACTTTATCCCCTTGTGTAGTGCCATGACTAAGTAATAATTTTCCAATTTTTGCATCAAATGTAACTATATAAGCTGTACCATATTTTCCATTGAAACCAATTCTCTAAATGATGGATTGACATGAAATGATCGATCAACAGTTTGTAAAGAATGAACGACAGCATCAACATCTAAAGTTGTGCCAACAGCTATTTCACCACCACCATTGGACCCAATATTACCATCGGTTTCAACAATGCCATGTAAACTAGTAATTTCAGATTCAACATGAAATTTGCATAGAAAGGTGAATGTCGGATTCTTTACCTTTTTTATTTAGTGATCGCTAAATTCCCATTGGTAATCCATAATGAATTGATTTATTATTTACTTTATTAGTTACAACCAATGATGATATTAATACAGAAAACATGTTTGTTATACATTTAATTTGAAAAAACAATATATATTAAACAAACAAATAATTACAATATAAATTATCGATATGAAAAGTTTTTGGAAAAAATTTTACAAAAAATTTAAATTTTTTATTTTTTTTTTATTTTTTTTTTTTTTCAAAATAATATCCAACATCACTGTTTTATTTGATTTGTGTGTATTTTATTCATTTTTTTTTTTTTAATTTCATAAATAAATTTTAGGATAGATTTAAAAAATGAGTGAAAAACAACAAACAACATCACCAACATCACCATCTGCGGTCGCACCACAACAATAGTATGAATTATATTAATTATATTATCATCATAATCACACCGCCTACTATCATTTGAACATTTTATTAATCAAACTTTAATATTTGTAGTTTATTAAATTCAAAAAAGAATTTTAAAGTTAAGATATTAAATGGTAAAGAAATTGAAAGACATCCATTAAATACAGTAACAACCAATGAAACCATTGGAACAACAAAGAAATCATCATTATCACAAAACAATGCAACTAGTTCAGTTCAATCAGCAGCATTAGCAGAAGGTAAAACCATTGAACAACAAACAACACCATCACCATTATCCAATAGTTTGGATCCAATAGATCCATTTGATCCATTAAAACAATCAAGTAAACATGATTCATTACAAGAATCCATTGCAAGTATGGGAGGATTAAAATTAATTAAAGAGAATCATCTCACTAGTTATGTAGATGAAAATTTTATGCCTTGGGATACATTGAAACCATCTATACTTCAACAATATACATCTGATGACTCAACACCCATTCAAGTATCATTCATGTCAACAGGTACATCTGGTAAAGTTAAAATACCAATAAACAGATTAAATAAAATTCTTGAAGAATTGGAACAAGATAAAGAGGATACGAAATCTGCTCAATTATCACAACCTGAAATAATTATGGATTTAGAAACATTACATTCTGAATTATTAAAAGCTTGGTCTGCTGAAGAAAGAGTTAGATCTTTAAAAATTGCAATTCAAGTAAGTAATAAACAAATCAGTAGCAATAATAATAATAATAATAATAATAATAATAATAATAATAATAATAATAATAATCATTATTATTAACAATGATCATTTTTTTTTAGACAGCAAAATTATTAGCAACAACATCATTAATTAAATTTTATCCAAGTTTATTTGTAATTGCAACTGAAATTTTAGATACATTTGGTAATTTAGTATATGATCGTATTAAAAAGAGATTACAATCATCAAGAGAAAGTAAAAATCATGAATTACTATTGAAAGAACAAGCAAAAGAAACATGTAGAAATTGGTTTTACAAGATTGCATCCATTAGAGAATTGTTACCAAGATTGTTTGTAGAGATATCAATACTTAAATGTTATGAATTTATTCAAGGTGATGCAAATACCGAACCAAAACAAGTTATCAATAGAATCAGTGAAATGATAAGAGGTATTGGTAATCCATTGGTTGCAAATTACATTAGAGCATATTTAACTCGTAGATCATTTGACTTGTGTCCAGAGTACAAAGTTTTCATTATCCAGTTGTTAAAGGATTTTGTATTCACACAAAAATCATATGAAAAATCAAAATACCTAGAAAATACATTGGCAATGTATAGAATTACCCTTACCGATTATATGGGTCTATATAGTCCATCATTGGAATGGTTATTACAATGTTTAGCACATAAAGCAACACCGGAAATTCTTGAACAAGTGTTAGAGTTATTTAGAGAAAGTAAAAATTCATTACTACTCAATCATATCATTAGTTCATTTCCACCGGAATACATTTGTAATAATTCAACAATGTTTTCAAATTTCATTAAAGATGCAGATACTCTATCCTATCCAAAATATCAATTGTACAGTACATTTGGTGTAAATTTAGTATTGGGTAGTCCACCAAAAAATCAAATCCTATTCATATTGAATGATGTTTGGAAAGTTGTTACCAATTTTGAAAATATTAAAGATTACATTTCAGTGGCCGAAGTTTTCATTGAATATGTTCTCACTCATTGTTCAATTAAAGAAACTGATGTTTTCTTAAAAGATATTCTAAGACATATCATTCCAGATAAAGGTTATGAACAAATTCAATCTCATCTTCAATCAATTGTTTTAAAAATATTTACTCATATTTCAGATTTTAGTATATTGGTTTCATTAGTAAGTATAATTTTTAAAAATTTAATTTAATAATAATAATAATAATAATAATAATAATAATAATAATAATAATTAATACAAATTATTCATATATTAACACACAAAATATTTTTATTTATTAAAATTTTATTTTAGCCAAACTTTTTACCATTATTAGATTTATTTAATGGAGAATCACAAAAACAAATTAGTAGATCAACATTGGAAGCATTATCAACATCAAATGTAATTACATCTGATCCAATTTTAATAAATACATTTTTAACATATGGTAAAGCATTACATGATTCATTAAATAGTCAAAGTTTTCAAGATGAAGTTAGACAAGTTGTTTCATTGGTAATCAATTGTGTAAACAAGATTGATTTTGGTAGAGATGTTGAAAAACAATTAAATTTCTATGTGGAATGTAGACAAACATTTATAAATTTCGATGGTGTTAAAAATCGTTTGGTCTATGGTGTAGTAGAAATTTGCGAAAAAACATTGGCATTGGTTAAAGGTAAACATACACCAAAAACAACTTCTTTCATTCGTGCTTGTATTGCCTATTGTTTCATTACAATTCCATCCATTGATGATATATTTTTAAAAATGAATCTATATTTGGTATCATCATCAATTGCTCTTCAAAATCAAGCTCTTTCACAAGCAGATGCACTTTTGAAAGCTTCTATTACATTTATTCAAGAAATTCCAATTATTTTAGAGTTTAAACAAGTTAAATCCACTGAAGAATGGACTGTTTCATTCCTTTCAAACTTTATTTCACTACTTGTTGTAACACCTGGTCATCCAGAAAATGGACCATTCTATCTGGTAACAGCACTTCACAAAGTTGTTAAAGAATACTCATGGGAAACCAATTCAACTGCAAAATCAAAAATTTATATTCAATTGTTATCACTTTGTTCATGTTGGGCACAATCAACATTACCATATCATTTTGAAAAAGTTGAATCAAATGATCAATTATTTATGGAAGATCCAGATTTTACAAATGAATTAATAGATTTATATAATCTATTAATTAAAGAAATTTTATTTGATTTAAATTTATTAAAAGATGAACCAGATTCATTAGTATGTATAAATAATATTACCTATTTTTAATAATTATTTATACACACACTAACATTTATTTCTTTTTATTTTTTCTAGACACAAAAAAAAGTTGCAATTATTTGTATTGATTTAATTAATACATTATTAAATATTGGTGAATTAAATAGTAAAACAGCATCATTAATATTTAATTTATATAATATGGCAAAGAAAATTATACCAACAACTTGTTTTAATGAAATTACTTATTTAAATAATACATTAACTTTCATTGGTACAATCGAATCAAAAATGGGTCAAGATATTTTTAATAAACTTTCTTCACAACAATAATAATAATAATAATAATAATAATAATAATAATAATAATAATAATAATAATAATAATAATAATAATAATAAACTTTTAATAAATATACAAATAATAAACAACACATAATAATAATAATAGTATTAATAAAAATAAATAATTCAAAAAAAAACTCTGATAAACATGTATTTCGCTTTGTTATTATTTTATTTATTTTTCTGATTGGTCAAATCAACCAAGTATTACTTTAATTTCGTTTTGATCTTGTTTTTCATTACTACTACTACCACCACTACTATCTAATCTATTTTCAGATATAAATTTAATGATTTGTGTATTTATAACTTCATATAATAATTTTGGATTAATTGGTTTTGTAACGTAATCATCAACACCAGAAGATAAAAATTTCTCTTTATCTCCTTTCATTGCATGAGCAGTTACTGCTATAATTGGAATATGACCACCTTCTTTAATTTCAATTTCACGAATTGCAGATGTTGCTTCAAGTCCATTTAATACTGGCATCTGTAAATATATATATTAAATGTGTCTTAAAATTAGTATAGAGTTTTGATATATGAACATATAAATTATAATACTTACTTGAATATCCATTAAAATACAATCATATAATGTTGATTTAGTTTTACTTTCATTATAGAAATCCAATGCTTGTCTACCATCTTTTGCAATTGAAACATCAAAACCTCTTTTTGTTAGCAATGTTTTAATTAATTTTTGGTTCATTGCATTATCTTCTGCAACCAATACTTTTTGTGGAAAATTTTGATTTTGGTCTATGTTTGTTGTTGGAATGTTTGACAAAGGAGTATTTGATGAAATTGGAGGTGATTGAAATTGTGGTGTTGTTGTTGATGATGATGGTTGAGGAGGTGTTACTACATTACCCATTAAAATTAAATTACTGTTTTTTGGTGAATGAATTTGAGGTGAACAATCTGGTGTTGTTAAAGGTTTACCAAGATGATGATCGTTACCATTTATACAACCACTATTTATCAATTGTTGTTGTTGATGATGATGGTGATGATGATGATGATGAATATGATGATATTGACTTGAATTACCACTACTACTGCCGCTTATACCACCATAAGATTGTTTATGAGGTGACATTCTACCATTAATTTGATCCAATTGCTGTTGCTGTTGCTGTTGCTGTTGTTGTTGGTGTTTTGGTGAATATTGTTGTGGTTGTTGTTTTGGTGAACTATGTTTTGGTGAATAACCTCTTGAAGATTTTGGTGACGCTGTACTAGATTGTAATGATAATAATGGAACAACTACAATCTTTTTCTTTGAAATTCCATCAACTATACCACCACCACCAACTATATCATTAATTGTGCCACCACCTACATTATTACTACCATTTAATTCCAATTCGGAGACTTTTAATGGCGTGGTTGGTTGATTAATTGATGGTGAATTTGTTAATGGTGAAGATGATGACGAAGATGATGAAGGTGTTGAATTATTTGCACTATTATTACCATTTCCACTATTATCATTTATTGAACTATAGTTTATAATTGATCTTGGTGTCATTGAAGATGATTGTTTAATGTTACCATTACTATTACTAATTAAATGAGATAAACTTCCTCCAGGTGACTTTGGTGGTGAATAAACTGGTAAATTTGATAATCCACATTCTTTTGAAAGTGGACCTCTTGGTGTACAAATTGAAGATATTCTTTGAATTAAGTCTAATGGGCATGTATGTTTTCTATTGGTTTTATAATTATTACTATTGTTATTATTGGTTGATGGTGCAATTAAACTTGAACTACGACTACCATTTGGTAAATTTGGTAAACTACTACTATTATTTAACATACTACCACTATTTATTAAACCACCACCACCACTATTAAATGGTGGAATAAAATTAAAATTATTGTTGTTATTTGATGATGATGAATAATTTCTACTAGTAAATGGACCACCATTGTTTTTACCACCATTACCGTCATTGTTGTTATTATTTTCAAATGATGAAATATTTGGAAAAGATGGAATATCAATTTCATTTTTTAATCTATTTGATTCAAATAATTTTGAAACTGATGGAGTTGTATTGAGACTATTATTACTTGTGTTTAGAGGTTTTTCAACATTTTTAATTCTAATAATAAATTGAAAAGTTGAACCTTGACTTGTTTTACTTTCAAACCAAATAGTACCACCAAAAAACTTTTTAGCCAATTTTTTACAAATACTTAAACCTAAACCAACACCACCTTGAACACGTGAATATGAACCATCAACTTGAAAGAATCTATCAAATATAAATTGATGTTTATCTTCTGGTACACCAATTCCATTATCTTGGATTGAAAATAATAAATTTACAAATCCATCATTATCATTTGAATCATAATAATATTCATCATCTGAATCTGAATATAATGATGATGAAGATGTTGATGAAGAAAATGAGGATTCATCTAAAAATGATGAAGATTTTGATGAAATTGAATCATTATCACCACCACCAACCTTTCCAAATGATTCTGGTTCAACATTATGATCATCCAATTCACTAAATCCACCTACAGCAGATTCATTATCTTCAACAATATTTGAATCATTTACTTTTCTTTTAATTGTTGTATTTTCATCATCTACCATATCAACTATTTCATCACCATTAATACTATAATCATCATGTGAATTTAAACGACCACCACTAGTTTTAATTTCACCACCTCCATCATTATTGTTGTTGTCGTTGTTGTTGTTTTTATTTTTATGGAATACATGACCATGACCACCATTGGAACTATTTGATCTTTTTAATTTTTTAAATTGATCAATTGTTAACTGTTCAACTGTGATTTTTATATAATTATTAATGTTTGCAGAATTTGAAAATTTGATTGCGTTATCAATTAAATTTGAAAGAATTTGTTTCAAACGATTTTGATCACCATATAGATCATCAGGTATTTCAGGATCAATTTTAAATGTAAGATTAATTCTCTTTTCAATGATTCTAGTGTAAAATATTTTAAATAAATGATTAAATGTATCACGCAATTTGAATGGAAATGATCTAATTGCCAATGTATTTGATTCCAATGTCGTAAAATCCAATATTTGATGAAGTAAATCCAATAACAATTTTGATGATTCAACTACATCATTCAACATTTCTTTTAAATTTCTTGGTGCAACATCTAAACATAATCCAACCATACCAATAATTGAATTCATTGGACTAAGTAATTCATGACTAATATTTGCTAAAAATTCACTCTTTAATTGATTTGCACGTTGTGCAACTTCGGTTGCATGTTTTAATGCTTCTTCGTTTCTTTTTCTTTCTGTAATATCATGTAATGCAATAAATGCTCCAATAACTTTACCATCACGTGATACAATTTGTTGACCACTTGCCAACACTAAAAATTCACTATCATTAATTTTAATTTGATTTAAATTATTTGATTGTGTTTGTTGTTTATTTCCACCTCTATATGTAAAATTACCAATATTATTATTATTATTGTTGTTGTTTAATGTTGATATTTGTGGTAATGATAGCGTTGTAATTGTTGTAGTTGTGGTAGTTGTTGTTGTAGTTGTTGTAGGAATTGAATTATTATTATTATTATTATTATTATTATTATTATTATTATTATTATTATTATTATTATTATTATTATTAATTTTATTATTTGAACTATTTGAATGTGATCTTGCTCTTTGTTGTTTATTATTGTTGTTATTGTTGTTATTATTATTTACAAATGGAGTTATAATTACTTCATTATCATTTATACATTCACCACGCAATGCTCTAATTATTGGTGTATTATTTCTTTCTAAAATATTATTTTGATCAAATGGTGATCTATAAGTTTTTAATATTGATTCCAACAATTGCTTCTTATCGGTTTTATCATTTAATTCTAAACCATGTAAATCTTGAGCACTTTTATTAAAATGAGTTAAATCACCATTTGAATTACATGCAATGATACCTGCTTTTAAACATCCAATTAATGCTTCAACAAATTTACTTTCTTCTTCTAATTTATCTTTTGCTTCTTGAATATCACTAAAATCATGACAAACTCCTAATACTTTAAATACTTTATTATCTTTTTTAAATATTTCGCCTCTATTTATACATGTGTATTTTTAAAATTATTAGTAAACTGTGTTATAACATCGGTCGCTTATTATAATAATCGATACATACTTTAATTGAATAAATCTAACTAAATTATCAACTCTTCTATTAATTTTTAATGAATATTCAAATGATAAATTATTTGATTCTATACAATTATTAATTATTGGTTGAATTTCTTGTATTCCCAATTTATTTATAAAATCATTAAAATTTAATTTCTTTTGTAAATGCTCTTCGTCTGATTGATCAATACCAATTATTTTATAAAATTGATTTGATGCTTTAGTTGTATCGTTTTGAACGTTCCATTCCCATGTACCAATGTTTGAAGGTTCTGGTCTACAATTACCACCACCACCAACACCAACATGATTACTAAAATTATTATTATTATTATTATTATTATTATTATTATTATTATTATTATTATTACTACTATATTTTGATGAATTGATGAAGTTAATGGTGATTGAAATTTAATTTCTTCAATAATTTCTACCAACATTAATATTCTTTTACCGTCTTGATCCAAACATAAATTACCACCTCCATTCATAATATTAATACTTGTGTCCAAATAAAACTGTCTTGAATCTAAGTCACTAATATAAATAGCACTAAATTTCATTACCATTTTCTTTAAATTATCGCAACCACTACCATCACTTTCTAAAATATCTACATGTTCAAATTTGAATCTACCACATTTAATTTCATTTAATAAACTATTATTTCCAAAATATGATGTTATTGAATCTAAATTTTTAAATTTCTTACTTGATTGATTACCCCAAATCATTAATTTCTTATTTATATCAAATAACCATATCGATGTTGATAAGGTATCTAATATTTTTAAATATATCATTTTTTTTTTGTTATGTTATTGTTTGTTTGTTTGTTTGTTAAGTTATAAATTAACAATTTTTGGTTTATTGATATAAAAAAAAAAAAAAAAAAAAAAAATTTTAATTAAATTTTAAAAAAATAAAAAAAAAAAAAAATTTAAAAAAAAAAAAAAAAAATAAAAAAAAAAAAAAAAAAAAAAATAAAATATAAATATTTTTTTTTTTCATTTATTTTTTTCATGAACCAACAAAGATCATGATGGATACAAAAACAACAAACAATAATAATAATAATAATAATAATAATGCTATAGATGAATTTGAAAATTCTAATGAGTTTATTCAATTAGTCAACCGATTTACAACTTTAATACAAACATCACATAGTATTACCAATATAAACAACAATAACACCACAACCAACATTAACGAAGTACATGGTAGAATTAAAAAATTACTATACGATCAAATTTCAAGTTTTATAAATTCTACAAACACAATAATTACAACGTGTTCAAACGTAATTTCGTTATTCAAATATAAAAACATTATCATTGTAAGTTTTTATATGGTTTACTGAAATCATACTTTCACATTATATTATTATTACAATCAAATACTTGACATACATTTTCTAACATTAAAATTACTTTTTTTCACACAAATACAGTCTTTAAAAGATTTTGAATCTATTATTGTTGATATATTTTGGTTAATAGGTGTAGAAACTGAAGGAAATATACCAAGAAGAAATATTTTAGTGTCATTAATTAAAGAATGTGTATCAAAGAACATTATATCTCAAAATATATTAAAAGAGAGATGCGAATCTGATATTCTCTTGGGTTGTGGCATAATTAAAAGTGAAAAAAATTTTAGATCCAAATTAATTAAAATAAACACTAAAAATATGTAAGTTATCAAACATATGTTTTGCATACTCACATACAATATATAGTACACTATATTAATAATTAAAAATATATTATAACTCTCTCATATACAGATATACACAAGTTAAATTCAATTTATTTAAAGAAGAATCTGAAGGATTTTCAAAAGTATTATCAGAGTTGAACAAAGGTAGTGAATTAAATGAAAATACAGTAGATTCGACAATAGAAAATATACAATCATTGATTGGTTATTTCAATTTGGATCCAAATAGAGTACTAGATTTAGTGTTGGATTCATATGAACAAAACTATGAAAATTCAGATTGTTTTATAAAGATTATAAAATGTTTTAAAACTTCTGCAATACCACAATTAATTGGTTTCAAATATCAATATTATTCACAACAACAACAAGTACAAATTCAGAATATCAAACAAATGGCTGATGCTGATGCAAAAACAACAACCACCACAACCGATTCACCTTCAAGCACACCATCATCAAATAAAGATACAGCCACAACAAACATACTACCAACAGTCTCTATACCAACAACCAATCCAATTGATATGGTTACACCAAAATCATTATATATGGTTACAGCAAATTTATTAAAAGATAAAATATTCACATTGGAATCAATTTATTCACATTTATCACCATCAGATGAAGAGATTAAAACACAATTCACTGAAAGAAAAGAAGAAGTTATGGCTTCTTCAAGATCAATTGGTATAATGGGTGAAGATTCAGAACAAACCAACAAAAAACCAACATCTGCTGATATTTCAATTACTCTTCAAGAGAATCAAAAGTTTAATTTATTGGTATCATTATTGGATTCAAATGAAGTTGAATGTACAAATCAATTGCTTTCTCATTTATCATCAAATCTAATCGATGTTGCATCCAATGCACAAGTATCACAAGCATTAATCACCAGATTAACAACGTTGATTGATCCAATTTACAGACCAATTTCATTTTCAACTCAAAAGAATTCAAATACACCTGTACCAAGTAACAATATTGATTTGGTAAACTTTATGAACAATTCAACATTGATATTTTATCTACTTTCAAATCTTGGTGTTTACCTTTCAAATGATGTTAAATTGTTTATAAAGACAACTAGAATCCTTGAAAAAATATTAGTAAAGATATTACCATTGGCTGCAACTCCAACTACAAATATTTATTCCACAGCTAAATTAGAAATTGAAACAGTGATTTCCAATGTTATCTTACCAACACTTTCAATGATTCCAACTAATCCATGTGTTGCTCATGAAGTTTGGGAAGTAATTAAACATTTACCATACCAAAAACGTTATCAACTCTACTATGAATGGAACGAACATTACAGTAAAATACTTTCGTTGGTTTTAGTAAAAGCTCAAGTTACATCAGATACCAAAAAGATATTACGTCGTGTTTCCAAAGATAATTGTAAACAATATGGTAGATCATTTGGTAAACTTAGTTACAGTCATCCATCCATTGTACTTCAAGCTATTCTGGTTCAAGTTGAATCATATGACTCGTTAACTATACCGCTGGTTGAATCATTGAAATACATTTCACCATTGTCTGCAGATGTACTTAGTTTCGTACTGTTAGAAAGATTGATTATCAATCGTGAAAAGCTAAAACCAGATGGTACGAATATAGCATCATGGTTTCAAAGTTTATCATCGTTTATTGGTTCATTTTATAAAAAGTATCCGACAACTGAATTGGAAGGACTACTTCAATACACATTGAATCAATTGAAAGATAACAATTCAATAGATTTAATTATACTCAAAGATTTACTTGTAAGAATGGGTCAAACAGAAATTGTTGAAGAACCACCAGAAGCACAAATGGAAGCACAGGCAGGTGGTGACGCATTGAAATTTGAAACCACTACTGTCATCGTTAATAACAATGGTGGTTTACCAGGACAAGGTGGTCAAGGTGCTAGAAATGCAAAGAAATCAATTCAAAAGTTGAAAGACGCATTGGTTAACTCTAAATTGGCATTTCCATTGTTTGTGTTGATTGCAAAACAAAGAATCAACATTACAACCAACACTTCAAGTGAAGAAGATCAACAACACATTAGATTGGTAGCTGATCTTTTAGATAAGTGTCAAGAAACACTCATTCAGTATACTGAATTTCTCATTAGTCATTCAACATCTGAAAAGTATGCTGAATACTTTAAAGAAGATTTCAGTTCACTCATTACAACTTATTATATGGAACCAGAATCTGCTTTTCACATTTACAGACCGATCTTTAGTCAAATCACTGATAAACAATCAATCACTACACTTTGTAAACCAATTCACACTAGTGAAATTTGGAAATCAATTACTCCAGATTTGTATTCCACATTTTGGTCACATTCACTCTATGATATCTATGTACCAAAAGCATTGTACGAAACTGAAATTGCAAAATTAAAGAGCCAACTCACAAATATCGATTATGTTGCTCTAAATGGCACACCGGTTAATCCTCAGGGTCCAGTAGCAAAAGAAAGAAAGAAAAACAAAGAAAGAGTTCAAGCACAATTGGAAAGATTACAAAAGGAATTTGTCACTCAAACAACCAACCATGGAAAAGTAATTGAATATTTTCAATCGATTAAAGATAAATTTTTTGAACCTTCGCCCACTCTTAACTCCCCAACTTCTACCACCACTACACCTGCAAATAACGCAAGTGGTGTCGTTAGTTTACCAGCTAGTAAAAGAGATGGTTTAATTAAATTTATTCAACATTGTGTATTTCCAAGAGCAACATTTACTCCAGCAGATGCAATCTATTCAGCAAAATTCATTCAAATAATAATTAGCATTAATACTCCAAATTTCACTCCATTGTCATATTACCAAGAGTTGGTTAGTATTATTACATACATTGTTTTCTCTAGTACCGGAAACGAAGCAAATAGATTTGGTAGATTTTTAAATGAAACATTTAGTCTATTGACAAAATGGAAATCATCTGAACCATCATATGATAAAGAAGTTTTTAAATTTTACAAAGTATTGACATGGGACAACTTTATTAAATTTAATGGACGTTGTCATAAAACTACATCTGATGCTATTTCAACTTGTTTGGAATCTGGTGAATATATGGTCATTAGAAATGCAATCTTGGTTCTCACCAAATTGGTTCATGTATTCCCTGCTCATAAATCAACCTATGAAGCCATTGAAACTTTGGTATTAAAAGTAAAAAAGAGAGAAGATTTGAAAACTTTGGCAATTAGATATCATTCATTATTAGAAAAAGAAAAACCAAGAATGGTTGATGATATGACCAAACAAACAATTAAAAAGCCACCTGCTGGTCAATCAAGCACCAATACTGCAACCACTGCAATTCCATCACCATCATTATCAAAAACCAATGATACAACCAATGGCAATGCAAAGTCAACTGCATCATCATCAAATGTTACCCCTTCAATTCCAACAAAAGATATTGAAATGGGTGAAAGTGGTAATGATCCTGACAAAGAAAGAAAAGATCAACCGTTATCACGTAGTAATGATAAAGAGGTCAAAAAAGATTCTAGAGGTAATGAAAAAGATATAAAGAAAGAACAACCTCCGTCATCATCAAACCGTGGTGGTAAAGAAGAAAAACTACAGTCAACATCATCATCATCATCATCATCATCATCATCAGATAGAGAATTGCGTGAAAAAGAAAGAGAAAAGGAATTACGTGAAAAAGAAACAAAAGAAAAGGAATTACGTGATAAAGATCGTGAAAACAGAGAAAAAGAACAAGCACAACAACAACGTGACAAAGATCAACAGCGTGATAAAGAATTACGTGAAAAAGAAAAGGAAAAAGAAGCAAGAGATAAAGAAACCAAAGAAAAAGAAAAAGATAGAGAAAACCGTGACAAAGATAGAGAACAACGTGAAAAAGAAAGAGAACAACGTGATAACAAACAAGATCAACAATCTCGTGGGGGTGATAAAGATGGAAGTAGAGATCCAAGTAATAGAAACAGTAATGATAATAAAAATGGTGATAGAGATGGAAGAGATAGCAGTAGAGATAGCAATAGAAATAATCAAGATGATTTACGTAAAGATAGAGGCAATAATAACAACAACAACCAAGAACCTGATTTACGAAGAGATAGAGGCAATAATAATAATAATAATAATAATAATAATAATAATAATAACAACGTAGAAAGAGAAAACAGAAACAACAATAATCAAGATAGAGAAACCTCGAGAATTGGCGATGTTGATTTACGTAAAAATAATCAAGAAAGAGAGAGTGGTAACAGAAATAACAACAATGAAAGAGATAGAAGTGATGATTTCCGCGGTAATAGAGATGGTGGTAACAGAAACAATGAAAGAGATAGGGATAGAGATAGAGATAGAGATAGAGACAGAGACAGAGATAGAGATAGAGACAGAGATAGAGACAGAGATAGAGACAGAGATAGAAGTAACAACAACAACAACAACAATGACAATAATCGTGGTGATATTAGAGATGGAAATAACAACAATAACAATAGAAACAGTAGCAGAGAAAGAAATAGCAGTAAAGAAAGAAAAGAAGGAAGCAGTAACAGAGATTCAAGAGAAAATGCTCCTCAAAGAAGAAATGAAAATGAAAAACCACAAAAAGATCAATCACCACAACAATCAAACAAAACTGATAAAAATGCAACACCAAAAAATCGTGATTCTCAATCATCCTCTTCGCGTAACAGCTCGACCACATCACCTCCATCAACACCAGTTCCCTCTTCTCATCCAAATGAAGTTGAAGATTTAAAAAATCAAAAGAAAAAACGTGAAGAGAAGTTTGATAACAACAACAAGAAACAAGGCGATGAATCACCAATTTTATCAAACAGTGCAAACTCAAATCCACCTTCTAATCATGGTAGCAGATCAAGTAGCAAAGAGAGAAATCCACAATTAACTCCACGTGGAAATGAAAGAGAAGTTGAAAGAAGAAATGAAAGTAACAATAACGAAAGAAGAAATGAAGGTAACAATGATAATAGAAGAAATGATAACAATGATAAATCTCAAGATAGAAACGATAGAGAAGAACCAATTGATAAAGCAAAAAGTCTTAGAGAAAAAATTGTTAAAAAAGATCCAAAAGATAATCAAAATAACAATAATAACAATAATAACAATAATAACAACAGCAACAACAGCAACAACAATTTGGATCAAACATCACAAGAAAGAGAAGATAAGAAAAGAGAAAGAGAAAAAGAAGAAGATAAAGATGATTCTAAAAAGAGAGTAAAAACTGCAGGTTTGGTCAGAAATAGACAAGCAACGCCAGCTCCTACAAATCAAAATCCACAACCACCACCACAACATCCTCAACAACATCATCAACAACATCATCAACATCCACCACAACAACAACAAAGTGGCGGTAATAGAAATAGAAACGATAACAGAGATGATGGTAATAGAGACGGTAGAAATAATGATAACAATAGAAATGATAGAGGTGATAGAAATAATGATAGAGGTGACAGAAGTGGTTATAGAAGGTAAATCAAATATCCAATTTTCTTTGCAAAAAAAAAAAAAAAAACAACCAATAAAACATTTTTTTTAAAATAAATAACAAACAAATAATATTACAATTGGTGTGAACAACAAATGGGTAAATCCTTTTTTTTTATTTTTATTTGATAACCATCTCTTTTGTGAAATAAAAGGACAGAGACATTATCTGTGTGTGTGTGTGGATAGAGAATAAACAAGTTAGTAATGTTATTAGCAACGTAAAGACGGAAGGATTAAAAGAATGCCATATAGTTTTTATTGAGTTGTGAAATAGACCTGAATTTCATTCTATTTTCTCTTTTCTTGGTTTAGTTTTTTAATTTGGTCATTATTTTCTTTTGTTTTTAAGTCAATTAACATTTTTAATTTAAGATAGTTTGATTCGATTATTGAATGATCTTCACCCAACCTATCAACAAAAAGTGATAATGTACCAATAGTTGCCAATGTTGATTCTATATTTTCCAATTCTTCTAAACTATATAATTTGCGTATATTTGTACCCAAATTTGTATCTAATTCTGTGCCCATACCCATATTTGTATTGTTGTTATTGTTTGTTGGCAATGCGAAGAATAAAAAAAAAAATTAAAAAAATGTTTTTCTTTTGAATTTAGATTTTTTTTTTTAAATTTTTTTTTTTTTTTTTAAAAAAAATAAAAACAATATTTAAAAAAATTTTTAAATTTATTTAATTATA
>JACAFY010012097.1:0-24375 GCA_015252635.1 Dictyostelium capitatum
AAAAAATTTATATTTTATTTTTTGTTTTTTTTTTCCAAAAAAAAAAAAATAATATAAAAAAAAATTTAAAAATTTTTAAATTTTTAAACAAAATTTTTTTAAAAAAAAAAAAAAAAAAAAAAAAAAAAAAAAAAAGAGATATTTTTTATGGTATTAAAGTGATTAATTTAAAAAAATATTAAATAATTATCAAATCAATAATAACATAACAAACAAATAATAACAAGAATGAAATTATTAATTATTTTATTAATTTTAACAATTTCAATTAAAAATTGTTTATCAAGTGGTTTTTCATATACACTTGTACCATATGAAGGAGGAGATTGTAAAACATTAAGTAAGAATATAGGTATTACATTTCCATTACCAAAAGTAGGATTAGGAGAATATAGTATTACACCGGTAATTCAAGAATTTGGTGAAAATTGTTGTGCTGTAATTACAAGTCAAACATCATATTCAGTTAAATTTGAATGGTATTATAATGATGGATGTACTACTAAACCACCAAATTCAACACAACCATTAGAAACTGACGAATTTTCAACAAATACATGTGCTTATTCAAGCTATTTAAATGGTTTCTATAAATTAACCCCAACAATGCAAATTCAATTTCCAAGTGATGCTTTAAAAATTCAAATTTCAACTAAATCAAGTGGTTGTAATAATGCATTGGATGGTTATTTCAATTATTTATATAATGGCACATTTTTCTCTTATGATAAACGTTTTATAGATCTAAGTGAATTATACTTTTGTGATAAAGGTTTAAATCCATTCATTGAAAATTGTGGTGAATTCAACCCTTGTAATTGCTCTACAACTCCATTAAAAAATGAT
Source organism: Dictyostelium capitatum (assembly GCA_015252635.1). Classification (NCBI taxonomy): domain Eukaryota; phylum Evosea; class Eumycetozoa; order Dictyosteliales; family Dictyosteliaceae; genus Dictyostelium; species Dictyostelium capitatum. The sequence goes on from JACAFY010012097.1 coordinate 847, forward strand.
TGTTCAAATCAATTAAATTTTGTATACTCTTGTTTTGGTTCAACAACAGCATTATAAAAATGATCTACCACACAATAAAATTAAAAATAAAAAAGATATTTTTTTTTAAAAAAATTCAATTAGATATTTTATATAAACACACTAACGGAATGTGTGTTCTGTTCCATATAAAAATATCTTTTTTTTAATTTTTAATTTTTATTATTAAAAAAGGAACGGAACCTATACATTCCGTTCCAATTACACTTTATATAAATACACTTGATCTGTTTTAATTATTTTATTTTTCATTCATTATAAATAACAACAACAACAACAATTACAAACAAATAATAACAAGAATGAAATTATTAATTATTTTATTAATTTTAACAATTTCAATTAATAATTGTTTATCAAGTGGTGTTTCATATACACTTGTACCATATCAAGAAAAAGATTGTCAAATTGAAGATAGTAATTTAGGTATTACATTTCCATTACCAATTGGATCTGGAGGATATAGTATTACACCAGTATTAAGAGCACGTGCTGAAAATGGATGTGGTGTAATTACAAGTCAATCATCAAATTCATTTAAATTTGAATGGTATATTGAAAATGATTGTTCAAATCCACCAAAATCAAAACCATTTTTAATTGAAGAATTTAGTACTAGTACTTGTAAATATTCAACTTTTTTAAATGATTTTTATAAAGTATCACCAACTAGTCAAATTCAATTCCAAGATAATACAATGATAGTTCAAGTTGCGACAAAATCCCAAACTAGTAATTGTGATGTAGAATTGGATGGTTATTTCAATTATTTAAATAATGGTTCATCATTCTCTCAAGATACAGATTGGATCACTTGGACTGAAACTTACTTTTGTGATGAAAATTTAAACCCATTTTTACAAGGTTGTGATTCATTTTCAATGAATTGTACAACATATCCTTTAAAAAATAATTGTGTATCTGATCAAGCATTCATTTATACATGTTTTGGTTCAGAATCCTCCTCTTCATCATCATCATCATCATAATAATAATAATAATAATAATTTTAATAAAGAAATTACTCTCTTTATTTATTTACATTTTTGATGTAATATTATTATAAAATAAAGAATTAACTATTTGATTATAATGATCTTGATCTTTAATTTGTAATTTAATTGATGATTGTGGTTGATGATTATTTAAATCAGTGTTTTTTAATTTAATAATTAAATCATTTTTAGATAAATTAAAATAACCACCATTAAATAATTTGAATAATGTTTTACTAATATACCCAGAAGTTAAATATTTATCATAGTTTGATAATATTAAATCAATGTTAATAGGTGATAAAGTAAAATGAAATATAGTATTATTTAAATTATTTTTCTTATTAATAAAATATTCATAAATGAAATTTGTGTCATTTGTTGATTTCCTAATTCTGAAATCTAAATTTGAAATTTGGTCATTACTTGTATATATTAAACTTGTTAATTTTATTGGTTTATAAGGTGATAATTTACCTAATCCAACATCAACTAAATATGAATTACCATTTATTTCAATTACATTTGTCATGTAATATCTTAATAAGGGATTTTCAAACATTGATGATAAAGCTTCTTCATAATTTATTGGTTTAATTAATTTTATATTAATTCCTAATTCTTTTAAAAATGTACCAAATAGTAAATTACACATAATAAAATCACCACCCATTTTATCAATTAAAATTCTTTGAATTATAAATTCCATAGTTAATTTATTATTACCATATAATAATACTGCACTAGTATTTTCAATTGGTATATTATTACCAAATGCAATTTGTAAATTTGAAATATCATCTAATGAATTAATATTTATATTTTTATTAAATTTAATTCTTTCTAAAAATAACTCTTTGATTTTATATTTATCACTATATATAAAAAACCCATTTTCATCTGAATTTAATGTATTTAAACTATACATTTGTTCTAAATTACACTCTAATTTTATATTTCTTTCTTTTTAAAATTATGAAAATAAAAAAATGAAAAAAAATAATTAAACACTCAATAATATATATATATATATATATCAAAACAATATTGGTATATTAAATATTTGTAATTTTAATGGCCATATAATATATATATATAGTAAAAAATAACAGATACATAAAAACTCAAATTAAAATAATTTCAAATAAAGATAATACCCCACTTTTTTATTTTATAAAATGTATTTCATACTAACACACATTCTTTTTTACAAATAACAAATAATTAAAATGGTATGAGTGGTAATTGTGTTTTTTATTAAAAAAATTAGATAATTATTTTTTATTTTTTTTCATACAAACACACACACACTTAATAACATTTACAAACACACTAACACACACTAATTAAAATTATTTAAATATCTAAACGATATTGTATATATAGATATATTAAAGGTAAACACATACATACACAAATCATATTTACATAATATACACAAATAATTAGTGATGGAACCAATCTCTTATTATGATACACCTAAATTAGTGTCACCAATTTTAAAACATAATCATATAAAAAATGAAAATTTAAGTAAATTACAATTAGATAAAGAAATTAATAAACAAATTAATAAACAAATACAACAAGATAAAATAAATCAAATAAATAAATTATTAGTTCACTTTAAAAGGATTCAAAATGAATTTAAATTAATAATAATTGATAATTTTTTATTATGTATTTGGATGTTTATAAATTTAATTTCATTATTAATTAATCAGTAAGTGTTATACAAATTTGTACATATTTCACAATTTATTAATTTAATATTACTATTACAATATATTACTATAGGAGTATTGAAGAGAATTATTATTTTAATTCATATAATACATTAATATCAGCACAATTAATAGTGGTTTATTTTATATCATACTTTTATCAAAAGTTTAAAAAAGTAGAGAATGAAATTGAGAATGACAATAGTAATGATAATGGTGCAGATATAATATCAAATTTTGAAAAACAAGTTAGACCAATATCAAGAATTGAAATGATTAAAATTGTTATACCACTTTCATTTATATTTGTAATAAATTGTATGATGACAAGTAAATTATCAGAAAATGTAGTTGAATTTTCAAAAACAGTCGTACCATTAACAGTAGTTGGTTTACAATATATTTTATCAAAGAAAAGGTATGGTAAAACATTATATTATTCAATGATTGTATTGGTAATAGGTACTGGTTTATTTTTATTAGATATTGGTAATGGTAGTGAAGAAGAAGAAGAAGAAGAAGAAGAAATAACAACAACAACAACTAACGATAGTACAACATCATGGATAGTAATACCAAATTTTAAACAATTTATATTATCATTATTAGTAATTTCATTTATGTCATTAACATTAATATATTCACATCAAATATTTTCAACAAAATTAAAAATTGTAGATCCAGTTAAAATAATTCATTACTTTTCACCAATTTCATTTATAATGTTAATACCATTTATATTATCTGAAATTAAAAGTTTAAAAGTGTTTCATCAATTATATTCAAATGAAAAAACATTGAATGATATTTACGGATTTATAATATGGTTAGTTATAAGTGGTGTTTTTTCATATCTTACTTTTTACATTACATTTATTGCAAATAAGAAATATAACATTTTAGTTATGTCTGTTTCAAGAAATTCAAAATCTATACTATTAAAATTATTTTCAAGTAAATTAGTATTCCACGATCATAATCCAATATCATTTGGTAATTGGTTTGGATTCTTTCTTTCTAGTGCTGGTATATTAATTTCATATCAACATTCAAAAGAAGAACAATCTGAAATTGATAATGATAATGATAATAATAATAAAATTGATATATCATCTGACGAATAAAATAAAAAGTCAAAATAAACAAAAACGCTCTCATAAAAATTTTGACTTTTTTTTTTTTTTTTTTTTTTTTTTTTTTTTTTTTAAAAAAATATTTTTTTTTTTTTTTTTTTTTTTTTTTTTTATAAAAACCATATACACATAATAATCATGGTTGAAAAACCTATAAAAGTTGAAATTAATCGTCCAACTGAAGGATTACCAAAAACATATTCAGATTCAGTTGATATTGAAACAACAACATTATTTGCATATAGAGATTTAAATCCAACCTTTTATACGGATTTATATTTTAAAAATGGATCAAATTTAATTTTACCATCATCAGAATCAAAATTATACATTAAAGATATATTATCAGATGGTAAAATATCATTGGGTCCAAATAAAGATGATGTACCATTACCAACTATTGCTGATGCATCAGCAGCATTTGCAACGAGAACAAATACAATAAAACCAACTGATACAAGTACATTTGTACCATTAGTACAAACTAAACAACAAACTCAATTCATTGATGAAAAAGCAATAACTGGTACTGCAGTTTTATCTCCAGTTCAATTTAAAGATTCGGATTTACAATTATTATCAAAATTAAAACTTAGACAAACTGTAGATTCAATATTTGGTTCAAATACAGGTTCAATTCAATGGGATTTAAAAGATGCAATCATTTTAAAACCAGAAGAAACATTTACATCAGATTGTTTATTCACATATAATGAAAGTCAAAGTTTAGCATACAAATGTGGTGTGTATCAAGGCAGCTCTAAAGTATCAAGAGCATTAAAAGTATCTGCTGATATTAAATCATCTGTAACTCGTGAATCATTTAATGAAAAAAAGAAATCAACGGTATATCTTCATTCATTTTATATTGTACCAAGATTAGAGTTGAAAATTTCCGAAGAATTAATTAAACTTGATACAAATTTCAAAAATCAACTTGTTAAAATTGTATTGGAAAAAGATGTTGTAAAATTAAATGCATTATTAGAAGCCACTGGTAGAAATATACCAACTAGATTTGTACTTGGTGGTAAAATTACATTTGATGATAAAAAAGAAATCAATTCTTCAAATCAACGTGAAAGGTCAGTTAAAGAATTTGCAACACAAGTTAATGCTGCCATTAAATTAGTTTCAACAAGTGGATCCGCTGGCATATCAAGTGAAAAAGAAAAAAAAGAAACAAATGTTGGTGAATCAACAAGTACAACTAAAACAATATTGGGTGGTGATCCAACTAAAATCGCAAATTTAAATGATTGGATAAGTACATTATCAACATTAGAAAGTTGGACAATTATTCAAAGAGATAGATTCGTTTCAATTTGGGAAGTAATTAAAAATGAAGATAAATCATTATACAAAGAATTAAGTATATTGGTTTCAAATAGTTTAAGATCGGTTGATGTACTTTCATCATATGATGAAAAAGAAAAATCACATATAATTGTAAATGGGGAAAAATATAATATTGGTTCAAACTTTGAATCAGTAGCAGTTCAATTTGATATTGAAGAAATTAAATCATTATTAAATAATTTACCAGAACCATCTATACCACAAACATCAGCACCTTCCTCACCTACATTATCAACAATATCAGATCAATCATCTTCATCAACATTACCATCAACAACACCGGTAACACTATTAACAACAATTCCATCATTAACACCAAAAAGACTTGAACAATTGTCTAGATTATCACCACCATTATTAAAAAATGAAAATTTAACATTTGATCAAATTGAACAGCTAAAGAAATTGTTACAAACTAAAATTGATAAAGCAAACATTAAATCAAAAGCATTGGCATATGCTGGAAAAGCAATTCATTTATTTATTATTGACCCAAATGATACAAGTTTAATAAATTCCGATGATTATAGTGTTTATGGTAAAGATAGATCATTGAATTTCTGTGAAAAAATCTCATCAAATTTGAACATTGAAAATGAAGGTAAATATCTTATCATGTTATCACATGGTGATATATTTTCAAGTTTATCAAAAGATGCACAACACCTATTAAAATCGTTCAACTCTGAAATTGGTAATCATAAATCATTTGTAATAATTTGTAAAATTAAAAAAGGAATACCACATTTAAAATTAACAAAAACAACTAAAAAATCGAGTACATATTTAAATTTAAATTTAAATTAATAAAACAAACAAACAAAATAAAACATAATTGTAACAATAATAAAAATGTGTTTGGTATATATGGAATATGTTTATTTTTATTTTTTAATTGATGATAATAAATTATTTAAATAATTTCTGTTTTTTTCGTTTATAGGATCATGTATTTTTGATTCAAGTTTTTTTGAACCAATTGATAATACAGGTTTATAATTTTTTAAAAATTCATTTAATTTTGGGCTACCTTCACCATTGTTTATAAATTGATTTGAATTTAATAATAGTTCTAAAATTGATTGAGGATAAAATTTAAGTGTTGGAAATTTAAAGAAAATTGAAACCATTTCATTTGCTCTAATTTCTTTTAATGATGAATCTGAATTACTACCGTCTGTGATATTTTTATCAATGATACTAGTATTTTTATAGGTATTTGAAAGTAATGATTTAAAATATGAATTTAAAATGATTTCCATTGATTTCACTGAAGAGAATTTAAGGATTCTATTGTTTTTTGAAATGATTTTTTTAATTTCTTGAGAGAAACCAGATGAATAGAAAATTGAAAATAATTCTTCATAGTAATCAAATAGAGTAACAGTTGGTATATCTTTTGAAGATTCAAATAATGTATCCCATAATTGAACAAATGAATATAAATCATTTACACCAACATGTGGATGCATTTTAGAGTAAATTCTAACACCAGTATTAAAAGTAACAGGATTTTTATATTGAATAGAATGGTATAATTTAAATGCTTGTTTTGTATCTTGATTATCCGATGAATGAAGTAATTGCAATAATATACAATTATAGATTGGTGCAGCATCAACATGAGAAGGATCCAATTGTTGATTCTCTAAAATTGATTTTAAAAATGATAAGATATCAATTTCTTTTGGTAATTGATCAAGTAATATTGAACGATGTAATTTTGTACCTAATGATTTATGTTCACGAATTGGTATTGATTTTGAAACCATAAATTCAACCAAGGAAATTGAATCATTAATTTTCATATCACGTAATAACACTGATAATAAAATATTTAATGTTGTTGCAGATTTTGATACCATTGATTCACTTTCCAATGATAATATATTTAAAACTTCATTTAAATCTAATTGATGTTTAATTGTTGATAAATATTGACTATTAAATGTTAAAACTTTAATGTACTCTGGAGCAACTTGTAAAAATTGTTTATAAAATTGATAACCTGCTTTCTTGATTTCCAATAATGAAATTAACAATTGTTCACCTGGTGGAATTTTATTTACTTGAAAATAATTTGTTTTTAAATGAATGATTAAATCATAAACCCTAATTTCAATTGGAGCTTTATTTGAACTACTACTTTCCTCATATAATGATTTTAATTTTGAATCCAATTCCAATTTGTTAAATGATGTTGAAATATCAAATAAATCATAAATATCACTTGAAATACCATCATTAATATTTTCAATTTCGTCAACAACACCATTACTACCATTATCAATATCACCACTACCTTTTTCTTTAGTTGAAGTTTTATTTTTTGTAGTATTTTTATCATTTGGATCAATATATTTTAATAATGTTGAATTAAATTGATAAATTGATTGATAATTTGAATTTATATAAACATATTCCAAATATTTATTATCTAATGTACTATTACTAATTTCATTATTTGAATAACCAAGTGATTTTAATTTTGATTCATTTGTACTTTGATATTCTTTAATTAAATCTAATATTTTAAAAGGTGAATGTGGTTTGATTATATCTGGTGGTGATAAATTTCTATCACTTAATGTTGATTCGATTGTATCCCATTCATTTAATTTATTATGCCAATGTTGTTGTAATTTAATTTCATACCTAACACGATCTTTTCTAAAGTAATGATAGTTCATTATATTTTTAATGGTTATATTTGATGGATGTTGATTTAATTGACAAATTAAAAAACTAACCCATTCCAATACTTTATCATATCGATTATATTTTAATAACATAAATGTTAATGAATCTATAATTTTTAATTGATTAAATTGATTTTGATTCTTTAGTTGAGCGGTTAAATGTTTTAATATGGTGGTTTGATTCTTTATACCATTATAAAATAATAAAAATGGTATTTGTTTCCAATCAATTTCATAAATATCCAATACCAGTGATTTCAATGTATCCATTTTATTATTTCTTTCTGCCATTTCAAATAATGATTGATAAATTATAAATATACCACCAATATCTCTATAATTTTTTTTTTCCATTAAATATAATGAAATTGCATTTTCAAAATCATTTATTTTATAATAATATTCAATATATTTAAAATGAATAAATGAATTATCTTGATGTTGTTTTGATGAGGTTGTAATATTTGTAGTTGTTGTATGAGTAGTATCAACCATTGATTTATATTGTTGATTTAATTTATTTGCATTAACCAAATCACTATTATCTAAAAAGTAATGAATAAACGGTAACAGTATTTCTTTTCTATCATTTATTGGTTCTTCATTTGTTGATGTTGATAAATATTCAATTATTTGATTAATAAAATTTAAACTATTAAATTTATTTAATAAATCTATAAAATTTTTAGATTTTATATATTCATTTTATAAATATTTATTTGATGTTAAAATTGATAAAATTTGGTCTTCTATTTCTTTGGTTGTGTTATTGTTATTATTTACCAACCCAATTAAAATTGAATGAAAACAATGATATATTTCATGATTAATTAATTGTTGTTCATTTTTAAAATGATTTAAATATTTTAAACATGTTTCAATATTATTAAATTCTAAATTTAAATTTATGATTATTGGTAAATATTTTGAAAATAATTTTTGAAAAGGAGCAGACTTTTTTTGTTTGTTAAATATTTCATCAATTTCAACCAATTTAATTTTCTTTTCTTTTTGATTATTAATTGTAAGATCCAATGATTGTAAATATGTAATTGTATCTTGTAATTCACTAATTTTATCTAATTTTTGTTGTTGTTTTAATGTTATTGTTGTTGATTTAATTGGTTTTGTTTTAGTTGATGTTGTAGTTGTTGGTGATACTGTTGTAGTTGTAGTTGTTGTATAGTTTAATGCTGTAGATTTATATCTATATAAATTATTAAATAATGTATATTTTATATTTTTGTGTATTGCAATTGATGATCTTTTGATCATTTTTTTATTGATATCATATGGTTCGTAATTTACTTGTTATTTTAAAAAAAAAAAAATTTTAATTTTTAAAAAATTGTTGGTTTTTTGGATTTTTTTTGTTTTTTTTTTAATTTGAAAAACGACAAAACTGACAAAATAATAAATGGATAACAATAATAAAAAAGAATCAAAATCATCACCATTCGATATATTTAATAGTTTTAAAAATTTAGATTGTATTACAATTATAAAATCAAAAGAAGATGATCCAATTAAAACTACTACATTCATACCACCAAATGAATATCCAAATAGTGAAGATGGTATAATCATAAGTAAAACACCAACAATTATAGAATTTCCAAAAGATTTACCACAAGATGCATTACCATGTTCATTATTTTTAAGAAAATTTATATCTTGTCATTGTAAGTAAATTAATTATTAGTAACTTTGGTCATATATATATATCACCATACACTAATACAACAATGTTAACACTTTATAGCACCAAGTGGGTTTATAAATGGTATTTATATGTATGGTGAAAATAAATGTCATCAAGAAGATGCAAATATATTAAATTGTTATCAAATTCAATTTTCATCTTCAAGAGAAAATAGAAAATTAAAAATGGATGAAATTGAAAAGCAAAGAATAAATAAAGAAAATGAATTTTATAAAGATCATGTTTGGAAAAGAAGATATCCATTAATATTTAAAACACATAATGAAAAAGAAGAATTGTCTTATTCAAATACACCAATAAAACAAAATAAAATTGATAATCAATTATTTGGTTATTCAAAAGAATTATTTGACTTTTTATCAAATACAAATAATGAAAATGAAAAAAGAATTTCTGAAATTAAAGTAATTCAAGTATAAAAAATAAAATAAACAAAAATAAACAAAATTGTGTAAATAAATAATAAAAAAAATATAAGTTTTTACACTTTCGTATAATTTAGTATTAGCATAGTAAATCCTAATATGGACAAACAAGATTTTTTTTAAAAAAAAAAAAAAATGAAAAAAAATGAAATTAAAAAAAAAAAATTAAAAAAAAAATTAGTTTTTATGTGTGATATTAATTAATCGTTTTCATTGTGTGGTTGTCTTTAAAGTTTTTTTTATTATTTTTTCAACACACATTTACACAACTCACTCACACACACAAACCACATATACTATTTTTTTTTAATAAAAATTAGTATAACTCATCAAAAAAAAACACAACAGCAACAAACAACAATAGCACAAATTTGGTTGTATCAATACATACACACACAAAAACAAACAAAGTAACATTATATATTAGGTAGTAATACACAAATAATAGTAATAATATACAATTTATTTATTTATTTATTTTATTTATTTACAAATAATAATATTCATATAAATAAATAAATTATTATTCTTGTTATTTAAAACCCAATTTCAAAAACGAGACGTATATTAAATATAAATAATAAATCTTCAACCGGACTGGTTGATGATCAAGGAAGAAATAAAAAAGGTTTTTTACAATTACAAACACCATCAGATATTATAACGGAAATGTCACAGTACTTTAAATATATAACAGAGAAAGGTGTTGCAAATCTTGCAAATTACCATTATTCAGGTGTAGATAATTCATTTTGTGGTAATAAATTTTTAAAACATTGGTGGAACTATTGCGTAAATTTCACACCATTATGGTTAGCACCAAACATTATCACATTGGTTGGTTTAATGTGTAACATTGGGATGTATTTAATAATGTATTTTTACAGTCCAACAATGACTGAAGATACTCCAAGATGGTGTTATTTCGCGGTAGCTTTCTTAATTTTCGCTTATCAAACCCTTGATAATGTAGATGGAAAACAAGCAAGAAAAACAAAATCATCTTCACCATTGGGTGAACTATTTGATCATGTTTGTGATTCTCTTAGTGTTGCTGTATGTAAATCTTATATATATATATATATACATATATTTTAAGGAGATTTAACCTTCTCCTTTGTTTTCTCTCTGTTTCTTTTTCTTTCTTTTTTTTATCTCTCTCTTTCTCTTCCTCTCTCAATGCTTTCTGCTTTTAGTACCTTAATTATCAATACTATTGTACAAAATATAATATTATACATACACAAACAAACATATTTGTAACAATAACTACCAATAGTTTATTAATATATATTCATCTATCAGATGTTTGCAATTGTAATGTCATCAACATTAAGAGTTGGACCATATTGGACATTAGTTAGTTTTATAGTTGGTATGTGGCCATTTTATTTAGCTCATTGGGAAGAATATCATGCAGGTATACTTGTAATGGGTGAATTCAATGGACCAACAGAAGCACAAGTTTTATTTATTATAATTGAAGTTATAACAGGTATTTTCGGATCAAACTTTTGGACATACGGTAGTTCAACATCAGTTGGTATATTATCAACAGTTTTAGTTTCAATTGCTGCACTTTTTACATGTTTACAAAAGTAATTACAAAATAGTTTATAAATATACACTTAATATCACAGGTATTAACATTGGTTGTTTTACGTATATCGTACGATAATTACAGTTTTTCAAATACATATAAATTAGAGAATAGAATCCCATTTTCAAAATGTTTACTTCAATTAACACCAATCTGTACATTTACAGTATTAATTGTAATTTGGGCATCAGTTACAAATTTATTTGTTGAAGCACCAAATTTATTCATTATCACTTTGGGTATACTGTTTGGATATATTCAATCTAGATATATCACACAAAGAGTTTGTCATGATGATTGTAGTTTAACTTATCCAATTTTTATTCCAATTGTTTTGGTTGTTTTTAATTCAATCTTATCTCATTCAGGGTATGTTATAGATTTTTTATACTATATTATAATGTTATTATTATTATTATTATTATTATTATTATTATTATTATTATTATTATTATTATTATTATTATTATAATACTAATATGCAACTAAATTTCTTACAGTCATGGTTTGGTAACAGAAATTACAGCACTTTGGGTACTTTTCGCTGTTGCATGTTCACAATTTTTATTATTTGCATACTTTACCACTCAACAATTATGTGATCATTTAAATATCAAAGTATTTACAATTCCATATCCATCAAGCGCAGGTATTAGTGGTATGAGTAGTTCAACTCAAGAATATGAATCAACTTTATTATCTCAATCAATGGATAGTCAAGATGATAATTCAACTTCAATTGCTGAAGAAATTAATCCAAATGAAATTGAAGATATTTAAATATAAATAATAATAACTACCATAAACATACACGCATACAAATAATAACAATATTACAAGTAATAATAATTATAATAATAATAATAATAATATAAAAAATAAATACACATCGATTAATTTATTATATAAATCCATCCATATATATGGATTTTTATTTATTTATATTTTTTGTAAATACTAAACATCTTATTATTGAATTTAAATCTTTTTTTGTATCAATTAATTTAAAAGATAACGATTCCATATATGATGTAATTTCATTGTGTTGATCTTTACCAATTTCAAATACTATTATACCATCATCTGATAAAATATTTGTAAAATTATGAATAAATGATCCAATTACTTTATAATCACATAATCCATTATCTTCTGCAACTAATGCTGTTTTTGGTTCCCATCTATATATAAATATATATACAAAATATACATTAGATTAGTACATATACACTATACACATACTAAAGCTGATATGTTTACCTACTTTGAAACAGTTTCATTTAAATGTTTAAATTCATCATTTGAAATATAAGGTGGGTTACTTATTATTAAATCAAATGGTCCAAAATCATTTATTAATTTAATTTGCCGTTGATTATTCCAATCTATATTTATAAATTTAACACGGTTTGTTAAGTTTAAATGAGTTGCATTTTTATTTGCTATTTCTAATGCATCAACTGATCTATCAATACCAATACCAACCGAATCTTTATATTCATCTAAAACTGACAATATTAAACAACCAGTTCCTGTACCTAAATCTAAAATCCTACTGGGTTTTATTTTGATATCGTTGTGGTTTTTGTTGTCGTAATATTCAATTATTTTCTCTATAATCTGTGACAAAAGGGGTTATTAGTATTATTTAATTAAAATAATATATGCATTAACTTAATATTACCGTTTCGCTATCGGGTCTTGGTATTAATGTTGAATGATTACAATAGATCTTATGTTTCCAAAAGTATTTATAACCAACTAAATAGCTAATAGGCTCGCTGCACAATCGTTTTGAAATTAATGATTCAAGTTGATCATATTCTTGATTAGTTATAATTCGAAATTGTACATTCTTGTTAAATAATTGAATACCACCACCTGTATCATCAATTTGTAGTACGTGTGATAATAATATTTTACTTTCTAGATCTGAACTATTTGAAACCAATGAATTATTACATTTATTTAATCTATCTTTTGTTTCTTTTAATACATTTAAAACGTTTCTGTTGTTATTATTATTTAAGCTATATAACCTTTTAGATAAACTAAAAATATTTGTACATTTTATATTTCTGCTCCACATTTGAAAAATGAAACAAAAAAAAATAAAAAATCTAAAAAAAAAAAAGGAAATTTATTTTTAATTTATATAATAGTAATATACGTCATATTTCATCACAGAATAATGTAACAAATACTCACAAACGTTTTATTCAAATTTAAAAATTAGGGAAATAATGAATGCTCTAAAATTCAAATATCTAAATTTTTTTATAATAATATTATTTGATTTAAATATTACTTTTTTTATTTAAAGATTATTTTAATAAAAATTAATATTACATAATTAACATTACTATTAATATTGTTGTTGTTTTTGTTTTGTTGTTATTATTACTAGATAAATTATTACTTGGGTTTTTTTGTTTTTTTTTTTTAATAAATGTAATTAAATGTTACCACTCTATAAAGAAGATAATTTTGAATGTGATTGCATATTTGAATTATTTTGTTGTAAAGTTGATGATGAACTTGGTGCCAAATTAGGGGTAGTTGCTAGTATTTGACCACTCCATAAAGCTGAAGATGAAAAAGAAGTTGAAGCAACTAAACCCAAACTATTTGATACTGAAGGATAAATAATGCTCTCCAAGTATGCTGATATTTTAATGAATGATGGTCTATTCGATGGTTTAGCTGACCAACATTTTTTGATCATATTTGCAATTGGTGAAGGTATATCTTTTGGTACATCAGGTCTTTCACCTTTTAAAACCATCATTGGAATATTGTTGTTTCCAAATTCATCATATGCTGATTTTCTAGTGAATATTTCAAACAATACGATTGCATATGAATATACATCCACTTTATTATTGTAGGTTTTTGATGTAAAAATTTCTGGAGCCATCCATGCTTGAGTTCCAACATGGCTTGTCATATTCTTATTTGCAACACGAGATGTACCAAAATCAACAATTTTGATTTTTAATCTCTTTGTCAACAATATGTTCATTGTTTTTAAATCTCTGTGAATTATTGACATTGAATGTAAATACCTCATTCCTCTAGCAACACCCAATGCAAAATGTAATTTTTGACTATAACTAATTGTGTTTCTGTTGTCTCTAAGATATTCAAATAGGGTACCATTATGACAAAGATCAGTAATGTGGAAATAATTTTCACCATAACAACCAGCACCCAAACATCTTGCAAGGTTATCATGTTTAAATATTGACATTAATGCTACTTCTCTTTTAAATTCATTCAAATCAAAATGTACACAAACGTCTGGACCTAAAATTTTGATTGCAACATCTTTACCACGATATTGACCAGTGAAAACTCTACCGGATGCACCAGTTGCAATCCATTTATGTAAACCAACATCGTTGTAATTGATTTCTGTATGTACTGATATATTATCTTTGACAACTTCTTCAATTAAACTTTCCATATCATTTTCATCCAAATGAAATATTGTTGGATCTTCATCATTATCCAATGTAATTGAAATTGATAATTGTGAATTTGTTGAATCTTTAAATATTTCATTAATTTTTGATACAATTTGTGGTGATTGTAATATATTATTAAAATTATTTTTTGAACTGGTTGTAGTTGTTGTTGTTGTTGTTGTTGTTGTTGTTGTTGTTGTATTATCTGAATCATCTTTTTTATTGCTACCACCATTACCACTTTGATTGCTACTATTACTATGATTACTTAAATTACTTTCCAATGTATTACCAATTAAAACGTTATTACTGTTATCATTTGTAATTAAAATTAACTTCTCTCTTGCAATTGAACTACTATCAACTCTATCTCTATTACCTTGTTTAGATCCTTCAAATCTTTCTCGATGATAACTATTTGTATTTGAATTATTTGAAACACCATTACTGTTGTTTTTAGTTGGGCTAGTTGAATTACCATTTGTATTATTATTGGTGTTGGTGTTGTTCGAACTATTGTTGCTTAATAAATTATTACTACTATTTGAATTTGCCATTTTCTTTTTAATTTCAGTTTTCCAATCCGGATTAAATGGAGAACTAATATAACATCTAAAAGCATCACATACTATATCATCCAATAATAGATCCAATACTTCATTAAACATCGAATGATTTGGATGATCTCTACGTGAATTAATTAGTTTACGTAATGAAGATTCAACACACAATTGAGTTGTAGCATGATCATCAAAGAACCTTCTCCAAATATCATCACAGGTATGTTTTAATTTTGAATCATCAGATATTGTTTTAAATCTTTTAACTTCTAAAAAAAAATCTAAATTTTCATTACTCTGTGTATTTTCCATAAAACTACGGAAATTGTTTAATGTATTTGGATCGGATATAGTTTCAATAAACTTTTCTTTGGTAGCTTTCATTTCTGGTGCAGGTACCTGTTTCTTTTTTTGTTCCATCTTTTTTCTTCTATCTTCTGTACCTTTACTACCTCCAACATAACCTTTATTACTTGACCTATCAATTAATTCACCCAATTCTTCTTTTAATTTAGGAAATGGTATTGGCAAATTTTCTTTTAATGAAAAGTAATTTTGCATTGACACAAATTTATCTTGTTCTTTTTTTGGTGTATTGTTATTGCTATTATTGTTATTATTTATATTTTGATAATTCATATTCTGATTAACATAACTACGACCAACACCCCCGTTTATATTGATATTATTACTATTATTGTGATTATTATTATTATTTTCATCGAGCGTTGATTTTGAAGGTGATGATTGTTGTACTACTTGTTGGTGTTGTTGTGATGGTATTGATCTTGGTGATGATGACGAATTTAAAAATCTTGGACTATTATTTAGACTACTATTATTACTATTACTATTTGATGTATTGTTGTTATTGGAATTATTATTATTATTTACAGATATAGGTGATTGAATAAAAGATGGATATATATTTGGTGCTGATATTGAAGAACCTGAATTTGAAGAATTTGTGGAACATGCCAATGAACCATAATGTGGTTTATTACCATTTGTCGGAATTGATGGAGTAGTATGATTATCAATATCTAGTCCATCATCTACATTTATTGGGTATTCAGCTCTTTGTTGTGCCATCATTAAGTTAATTGGGAATTGACCAATCTCTTGCATTGGTGCAGTTTGTGCTACAATACCTTTATTAAATTTGATTTTATTTTCTTCATTATTTAAATTATTTTCATCAATATAGTTGTTGTTACAGTTATTATTCTGATTGTTATATAGTATTGATGATTCAATGTTTCCATCATTTGAAGTATTTATATTATTACTATTAATACCACCACCACCATTATTACTATTATTACTGATATTTAATTCATCCCAACTATCTGTACTACCATTACTATTATTAATTGTTTCATCTCTTTCTTCTGGTTTTGGTTTACTATCCAATGCTAAAAAATAACCAAATCCAGTATCAAATTCACATGGTTGTTCTATATTATTTGGTAATGTTATATTTGCTTTTGAATTTTTTCTGCTTGATGGTTTTTTAATAAAATCAAATAGTGATGTAAATGATCTATTAACTTTATTTTTAGTTGGTGTACTGTTACTGCTAGTCCCTCCACCATTACTATTATTGCTACTGCTACTTCCAATACTATTTATACTATTTGATATATTTCCACCACCACTATTACCTAATTGTTTGGGTGAAGTAGGTGGTGAAAATGATTTTGATAAATCATTTGTACTATTATTATTATTATTTTTCGAGTTGTTATTATTATTATTACTATTATTATTATTTGGTATTGATGAAATTGAATTATTATTATTATTATTATTATTATTTAACATATATGGTGAATATGAATGTGATCTTCTTTGATCTTCAATTTGACTTTGAATATTTTGTGATTGATCACCAAATGCATTATATGAATGTCTTCTTTGTTCATCAAGATTTGGTATTGGCGAAGAAAGATTTAATTTATTTTTATCATCTTTATTGTTGCTTGTTGGAATTGGTGAATTATTATTTGAAGTTCTATTATTATTGTTATCGTTATTTCCTGCTATATTAATTTTAATTTTTCCTTTAGGTGATGAATTACCATTGATACCTGATGATGATGATGATGATGTTGATGTTGAATTAACTGCACTCTTTCTTGGTGATTGTGCAACTGATGATAATGAAGTTATATTTGGTGTTAAATTTGAACCATTACCATTTACACCACCATTAATATTTGGAGTTGCTGTTGTTGATGATGGTAATACACTATCCTCATGATCATTATTATTATTATTGCTATCATTTGTTGTTCTTTTAAATTTCTTTTGTGGTGTTGGTACTTGTCTATCTGCTGATGAATTCATCACATTATTACTATTTATATTTGGTGAATTTGAATTATTACTATTTGATAATTTAAAAGAAGAGAATCCTTGTTGACCATTTTGTGAATTATTAATGTTGTTGTTATTGTTGCTGTTATTATTATTACCAAGTGGTACTGCATGTGAATTTGATAATGATGCTTCATCTGCACCTTCCGATAACATGAATTCAATACATTTCAATACTTGTTTAACTCTCATTTCACAATCCAAATCTGATAATATCTTTGGTAAACATTTATTATACGTTGGATTATATGTCATAACTGATGGATTATTATTATTTGGTTGTGCATTACTTGATGTTGACGATGATGGTGTTGTTGTTGTTGTACTACCTGTTGATGATGTTGTAGTTGTGGTTGTAGTTAATGTTGAATTATTTGTAATTGTTGGTTGTTGTTGTAGTTGTTGTTGTTGTTGTTGTTGTTGTTGTTGTTGTTGTTGTTGTTGTTGTAATTGTTGTAATTGTTGCATTTGTTGTTGTTGTTGTTGTTGTTGTAACATTTGTTGTTGATGTTGTGGTTGTATTATAATGTTACTCATTAATTGAGGTTGTTGTTGTTGTAACATTTGTTGTTGTGGTTGTTGAACTAATCCATTCATTATTTGATTTTGTTGATTTGTAGACATCATCTTAACAGTTATTTTTTTTAAAAAATCTTTAAAAATTTGGTGTGTGAGTTAACTTTTTATGGGTGGTATTTTATTTTTAAAGATTTAAAAAAAAAATAACTTACTTTTTTTTTTTTAAAAGATTGTGAGATTATTTTTTTATTTTTCCTTTTTAATATAAATATGGAATTATTATTAAAAATGTTGTTTTTTCAAATATTCAAAAATACTATAACAATTATGATAATAAAAGGAAAACAATAATTTTAAAATAATAAATAATGGATTACTGGAGATATATTTATTAATACGAGTGTGTTGTTTTTTTTTTAAAAAATAATTAAAATAATTTTAAATTTTAAAAAAGGAAAAAGAAAAAAAAAAACAAAAAAAAAATGATTGATGGTATTAATTTAAATATTTATTTTTTTTGTGTGTGTTTGTGTGTTTGTGTGTATATATCAAAAACATTAATGTTATGTGTATGTGTGTATTTGTTTATGTGTATTTGTTTATGTGTATTTGTTTATGTGTGTGTGTGTGTGTGAGAGTGATAATGTTTATATGTGTGAGAACGTGATTTTATTTTAATAATGTGTGGTTGAGAGAGTGAGTGGGTGAGTGAGTGTTATAATAAATATATACATATATGTATAAATGAATTTGTGTGTTAGTGTGTGTGATATAAAGACATGAATTTTATATCACACACAACGCGAAAAAAAAAAATGAAAATAAAAAAAAATCAAAAAAAAAATTGATATTGCCAATTTACAAATATAATTTATTTTTTGTGATTTAGTTGTACTATATATACCCCTATCGCATATTTTTTTATAATAATTTAAAAAAAAAAAAAAAAAAAAAATTTCTAAAATATAGAGATTAAAGCCAATATCACAATATATTAGTGTGTATTAAGTTATTATTGTTATATATATCTGATCATTTTTTAATGGGCAGTCTTATAAAAAAAAAAAAAAAAAGTTAAAAATACAAGATCTAATAGGTTGGTGTGTCTAAGTGAATTAATATATTATATAACAACAACATTGGTGTTTTAAAATAAAAAATAAAAAGAGGGAAATTAAAAATAATTATCTACCAATTAAACAAAACTACAAAAATATGTGTATTATATCAATTATTGGTCAATTTATTATTATAAAGTGTGTAAGTAATGTATATATATATTAGTTTGTACTTTTATGTATATACATATTGATCGACATTTTATTTTAGTATTTAGTAATTTTGGTTTATGTGTGTGTGTGTGTGTGTGTACATTTGTTGTTTATGCTAGTGTGTATATTATTATTATTATTATTATTATTATTATTATTATTATTATTATTATTATTATTATTATTATTGTTATTGTTATTAATTATTGTTATTATATTCTCTAACAAACTTTTCTTGACAATTTGCAAACTCTTTTAATATACTTGAGCAATTTAAAAATTGATCTTTATTTGACGATAAACATTCAATTAAATTCTTTTCTTTAGTTATACAAGGTGATGTTTTATTTTCTCTTGGTCTGAATGTGTACGATATATCATTAATTAATTAACGAGTGTTAGTTATATGTATATATTAACATACATAAGTTTTATTAACATAGGTGTATTATATACTTACAAAAATTTGTTAAATATTTCATGATGTTGTTGGTTTATTTCTTTTATTATTTTTAAATTATCATTGAATTGTTCAAGTGATTTATTCTTAAAATCTATTA
Organism: Dictyostelium capitatum; assembly: GCA_015252635.1. Lineage (NCBI taxonomy): Eukaryota > Evosea > Eumycetozoa > Dictyosteliales > Dictyosteliaceae > Dictyostelium > Dictyostelium capitatum. The sequence continues at coordinate 21,300 of JACAFY010012097.1, forward strand.
AAACATTATCATCTATTTTTAATGTTTCATCTTTATTTCCTATAATTGTCGTTATATCATTCATATTATTTATATGCTGGTTTTAAAAATCTTAAAAAAAACGAAATTAAAAAAAAAAAATAAAAAATTAATTTTTTAACTTTTACAAAAATTTAATTTAAATTTAATTTCACTTTTTATTTTATCAACCAACATAAAAGATGGATTTAAATAAATTAAAATTACGTGATACTACAAGAGAAGAATTAGAAAATGTCAGAAATTCAAATATAATTAAAACAATAAAAGATTCATTTGGTTACTATGGTGCACCAAGTGATAAAGTAAAAGATTTACATACATATAAAATTCAATTGGAAGAAAATGCCAAAAGAATGAATGAATATGGTGATAAAAAGAAAACATTAAATAGTAATGAATCAATTATCAAAGAAATTGTATTTGGTGAAGGTATTAAATATGTTTATTGTCATATTGACTCATACAATTCAAATCCAGCAAATATCAAAGTTACAAGATCAGATTCATCCATTCCAATTACAAATTTTGAATTATTAGCTATTTACTCTAAAGCATATCAATACATGTACGAGACTGAAGATAATGCAGTTGGAGATCCAGGTATTATTCCAGGTTTATTAAATCGTGCTGCTTCAAATGGTCCTTATCAAATTTATGGACATGGAATTGGTGATCTCTGTTACAATGGTTCATCAATTATTAATATTGCTCAAGATTTCATTTATTGTGATTTCAGTGTTGACTCTTAAATGATAAACACATAAAAACACAAATGAATAACATAAATATACACACTCATAAACATAAATAATAAACTGTACATACACCCAAAACATAAATACACTCATAAACACATTTCAGTTTTGGATCTAAAAATGATACACATCTGTTTATTAAACATGTGCGTGGTTTTGCTTTTTTTTTTTTTGAATTGCCAATTTGGTGAAAATTCGTTAAATGTGAGAAAATTAAAAGTGATAAGAATCATTGGTATTCTTTCTCCTTTATTACTATCTCCAATAAATACCATGTTATGTTGATTCTTAAATATAAAACATATACGCAAAAACAAAAAGAATAAAAATAAAATGAATTATAAATATATATATATCAGTTTATTATTTACTTAATATAGAAGATGCACATTGTTTAATGATTTGAATAGAATTATCGATTTGGTCTTTTGATAAACCACATGAAACAGAGATACGAATTGAAGGTTTTGGAATGAATTTTTCCAAATTAACATATTTGGCTCTAGTAATGAGTAATCCTTTTTCCAATGCTAAATCAACGATTTGTTCTAATAACATTTCATCGTCTAATCTATTTTTTGAAGATTTCAATGAATTTAATGATAAATGAATAACTGGTGATAATGGAAGTGATGTTATTTCAAGACCAATCAAATCATTTGATAAACCTTTATAAAATTGACCTATATTATCGTGTAACTTTTCCAACATTCTTGGATTTTCTTCAAGCATTGTAATTGCTTTTGTAGCAGTACATGCTAAAAATGGTGGTAATGATGCTGAAAATACATAACCTACACCATTTAATCTTTGATGATAAACTACTTCTGGTGAACCACAACAAAATCCACCACCTGATGAAAATGCATTACCATATGATCCTGTTAAAATATCAATATTTTTAATCTGTAGATGAAGCATAAAAATTAATATACTGTGTATTTACATATATATATATATTATTATTATTATTATTATTATTATTATTATTATTATTATTATTATTACAGTTGTTATACATACATCAACATTATAATGTTCAGTTAAACCTTTACCAGTTGAACCTAATACACCAACTGAATGAGATTCATCCATAACTAATCTAAATTTATATTGTTCTTTAAATTTCAAAATTTGTGGTAATGGAGCAATTGTACCTGAATTATAGTATAAACCTTCAATGACAACAAATTTTCTAACGATTTTTGCTTTACTACCTTTAAATTGAGTTTGTTCCAATACTCTTTGAAGATCATCCATATCATTATGATTAAAATAAAATATTCTACTACGTGATAATGCTACACCGACTTGAACTGCTTGTGAAATACCTTTATCACTGTATAAGAATGATTCAATATTAATATAAGGTGGTGATGGTGGTGGTGATGGTTATCATATTCGAATCGTAAACTTACACAATAATGATATCACCAATCTTTGAAAATGAAGGAATTGCTGATGAAATGGTTGCATATGATGATGAATATAATACAGCTTCTGGGGTTTTCATAAAATCTGCTGTCTTCTTTTCTAAATCTAAATGAACATCAATTGTACCATAAAATCCACGTGGTCCACATGAACCAACACCATATTTTCTAATTGCATTTTCTGAAATTGTCTATATGTGTGTACAATGAAATGAAAAAAATGAGTGTATGAGTGAGTGATGTTTCAAATAATGATAGTTTTTGGGGAGTATGATATATATATATGTATATATTTACATTAATTTCAGGATTATCAATTAAACCTAAATAATTTGCTCTTGCAATATTTAAAACATCTTTACCATTTATTGTTACATGAGTACCTTTTGATTGTTGAATTACTAAATCTTTTTGATTTAATAATTCTAATGGATTTGATTTTGGTGTTAATGGAAGTGGTGTCCATTCTCTAATTAATTCATCTTCTTCTTGTTTGGTAAGTTTATCATTTTGTCTAGGTTTAAATGGTCTCTTTGTTAAAAGATAAATTATAAATACTGCCATTAATCCATGAATAAATAAATTTGGACTGGTTGAAGTAACAATAAATTCTTTAATATAGAATTGAATATTATTATAAATATCAAATAAAAACATTTTTTTTATTATTATTATTACTATTGAAAGTATGTAGTTGTTTAATTGAATATATATAATATTTGTATTACATGCACTTTAAGATGATTTGGATGTCAAATAACCAGAGCCAAAAAAAAAAAAAAAAAAAAAAAAAAAAAAAAAAAAAAAAAAAAAAAAAAAAAAAAAAAAAAAAAAAAAAAAAATAAAAAAAAAAAAAAAAAAAAAAAA
>JACAFY010012108.1:0-24324 GCA_015252635.1 Dictyostelium capitatum
TTTTTTTTTTTTTTTTTTTTTTTTTTTTTTTTTTATTTATAATTTTTTTTTTTAATATATTTTTTTTTTTTTTTTTTTTTTTTTTTTTTTTTTTTTTTTTTTTTTTCTTTAGTTGGTTTATTTGAAAAATTAATTTTTATTTATTTATAGCCATCTAATTATTTGATTTTTAAAATTATTATTATTTAGAGTTTTATTTACAGTGGTTATTTTGTTGTTGTTGTTATTATTTTTTTTTTTTTTATACAAATTACAGGCGAATGGGAAATGTTACAATCCTATGGTGGATTAATGGTATGCGTGAATAGGAGATATTTGTTCAATGTTATTAAATGATTCACATTGTAAACAATAGGAGGCTGAATCACTATGGTCATGGTCACTACATTTTCTAACTTTTATACTATCCAAATATGATTTCACTGTTTGATTTAAAATACAAAATGTAGTTTTTTGATGGCATATTGTGCACTCTTTGTCTGACAAATTTAAACAACTTCTGCATAATAAATCACCACATGATAATGATAATGGTTCGTCATAGATTTTATTACATCCTATATGTTATAATATTATAATAAAGTATTAATATAATGATGATTTTATAAATTTATTTTAATTAAATAAATAATTTATTATCTAATTTACCTCTGCAAATTATTTTATCCATTTTTTTGTATCTGTATGTTTATGTGTATTTATTTTTATAAGTTTTAGAAAAAGTAATTTGTTATTGAGTTTATAATGAATTTTTGTGGTGCCAGTGTATTTTTATTTAATTGTTTTTTTAGAGTTTGTGTGTATTTATGACAAATAGTATGAAAGTTTTATTTTATTTTTGACCCAATTTTTTTTTTTATAAAAATTTTAAAATAAAAATCATGATTAAAAATAAAAACTTATCTCCTATGAAAAGATGAATCTTTGAATAAGATTATTGCGTTAGTTACAAACAAAATAAGAAATTATATTTTTTTTTAATTTTTTTTTAATTTTTTTTACAATGTTTTCGTGAAAAATAAAATTATGACAATAACAAAGAGCAATAATAATAATAATAACAATAATAGCAATTCAAATAAACAAGATGATTTACCATTTAAATATTATCTTGAAAAAATGAAAAATATAAAATCAATTCATTTAGTTATAATACCATTATTGAAAAATGTAGTTTATTACTATGATGTTAAAATGACATCGGTTCGACAATATTCTATTGATATAATTGATAAATCAAATGAATTAATTAGATATAATTTAAAAATTAAATTACCAATTCACAGTAAAATTGAACCACGTTCAACAATAATTTCAAAAGAACCTTTATCAACATCGTTGTTGGATAACTCTATAGAAATTAAATCAAAGTTATTAATTGATGAATCAAATTTTGATCAACATTTATTTCAAGATAATGTATTAGATGATAATCATTCCTCTTCAATTGATTCAATAAATTCAATATCTTCTTTATTCAACAACAACAACAACAACAACAACAATAATAGCACTACCTCACCACAATTATATTGTAGATGTTGTTTAAATTCAATTATTAAACCAAGTAATATAGACACTATTTGGAAAACTAAAGTATTACCATCATCGAATTGGATTGAATTAATGGATGTTTGGTTGTGTGGATGTACAGGTACAACTAGTTTTACAGATTTTCCGACTGGTGAAATTAATTCAATGTTAAATTATTGTTTTATTGGGGATAGGTATCTATTATTTCATAAAGATAATATTAAAGAATTATCAATACTTGATAGAGAACAAAGTGATACAACTACTGGTACTGCAAATATCATATATGATGAAATGAATAAACAATCAACAAGTTGGGTACCTTTAAAATGTGATTATTGTAAATCATTTATTGGTTCGGTTGATAATAGTACAAGTAATAATTTCAGGTTATTCAAACATCAAATTTCAACTAGTATCATAAATTCAAATGACAACAACTTATTTAAACAATATCAATTAGAAACATTTATAGCAAGTCAAATTTTAACGGAATCACAGTCTTCTGTAACATTTAAATTCTTATTAACTTCATTAGATGATAATAAAATTTATGCAATGGTAAGTGGTATTATTAAAGATACGATATGATATACAGTGACTAATTGTTTATTAAAATTCAAAATTACACAGATTTCATTATTGAATTGGGAAACTTTATTATTAACAAATTATTATGGTAATGATAATGACGATAATTTCATACCAATCGTTAAAATTTTATTCAAAGCTACAACGTTTATAAAAGATAGTGGTGATACCATGGAAAACCAAAAAAAGGAAATTCAAGAGTTATTAAATAAATGGGAATTTGATTTTGAAGCAAAAAGAATTTATTTACCAAGCGAAGAGTGTTTTCAATTAATTGAGATTATGAATTATAGTAATTCAATGTTTCCTATAAATGCAAATAAAATTAAAAGTCATTCAAATTTCAATATTGGTATATTAAGGTTAAGATTATTATTACAACAACGACAATAGCAACAGCCGACATACAAAAAAATAAAAATATTATATATAATTATAAATATTTAATAAAATATTGGTGGGAATTATTTTATTTCAAATAAACAAAACTAAAAAATAATTTATTTTTTTCTATGTTATTTTCAATTCAGAAAAAGATTTTTTTTTAATTTATTTTTTTTTTTAACACGACGACACTAATCGATATTATTTTCATGACATAAGACATATTTTTAAAAAACAAAAAAAAATAAATTGATAAAAACAAATAAATAAATTTAAATTATTAAACAAATAATATATAATAGAAACAAATGGCTGAAGTGGAAACTTTAAATGAAGGAAAAAGGTAATTAATTTACAAATTATTATTTTAACATAACCCAGGGGAAAAATAATATTAACATAACGATATTTTTAAAAAATATAGAGCATTATTAGGAGCATTAATAAAACAACTTCATATGAATAGTGAAATTAAACATGTAGTATTACCATGCTTTGTTTTGCAACCTCGTTCATTATTAGAATCATTTACTGATATGTTTACACATATTGATGAATTATATAAGTATGTAGTAATAGTTATACACCATAACTTTGGTATTGTATTTCAATTATACTAAAATTTACATTTTATATGTTCACACAGAGTAAATGATATTGAAGATGAAGAACAAAGATTTATTCAATTTGTAAAGTTTTATTTAACGAGTTGGTCAGCAAGACCAAAAGGTATTAAGAAACCATTTAATCCAATTATTGGTGAACAATATGAATGTTTTTGGTCAGCAAATAAATCTGAAGATTTACCACATATAGACGAATTGGTACAAGATAAAGAACAAGACATTGGTGTATTTAAAGCAGAACAAATTTCACATCATCCACCAATATCAGCATACGTATTTCATAATCGTCATAGAGAAATATTGGTAAATGGTAATATTTGTCCAAGTTATGTGAAATATATGGGTAATTCAGCAGAATCTCGTTTACAGGGTATATTGGAATTTAACTTTTTCAAATACAATGATCTCTACGAATGTACATTACCAACTGTTGGTGTTAAAGGTATAATTTTAGGTAAATTATCAGCATTCACTTGTGGTGAATCTACAATTCGTTCACTTAATCATGGCAGTAAATACTCTTGTAAATTAGAATTCACATATAAAGGTTTATTTGGATCATCTAAAAATGCAAATGGAATTAAAGGTACAATTCTCTATGATAATAAACCAATATACAAAATTAGAGGTAACTGGGATAAACAATTATTTATAAAGAAAGTCGTTGAAAAGGAAAAAGAAAAAGAATCTGATGAAGTATTACTAATGGATGTTACAACTCTAAAACCAACATTTGAAAAGTATACAAAACCAATTGACCAACAACCACCAAATAGTTCACATCAGTATGTATAAAATAGTTATTTTATTATTTGTTGTTATTAAAACTCATCCTCATATTAACTATAATTATTATGTACAGTTTATGGGAAATGGTTACAAAGAATATAAATGAAAACAACGATAAATTAACAGCAGAAGAGAAACAAAAGATTGAAGAAAAACAAAGAAAAGAAGAAGCAGAAAGACGTGAAAAAGGAATTGAATATGAACCAAAAGAATTTATATTTAAACCACATTCACATTGTAACGAATATAAAACAACTTTTTATTATCGTGATATTCCAAAAATATTTGATAATTTACAATCAAAACCAGTGCAATAAATTTATTATATGTTTTAATATATATTTTACATACAAATTATTATTCCAATGGTTTATTATTATTATTATTGATATTATTATTGTTATTGTTGTTTTTTAATAATTCTAATTCTTTTTTTACATTTTCTAAATCCAATTTAAGTTCTTCATTTCTAAGTGTTGTAATTTGTAATTCACTTTCTTTAGAGTCTAATCTATTCTTCATTAATTTAACTAATCCATGAACATGCCTAATTTGATCAATTAAAATTTGTTTTTCACCTTTTTCTTTTTCAACCTGTTCCTTTAATCCAATTATAATTTCTTTATTACCTGCTACTTGATTTTCAATGGATTGCATTTTCTTTTCAACTGATAGTTGATATGGTTCAAATATTGAATTAAATAATTCAAATGACTTTTTAACTTGACTGTATTTTAGAAATAGATTTTCTATTTCTTTATTTTCATTTTGGTCGTTATTGTTGTTGAATGGTTCACCATGTTTTTCCATCTAAAATTTAATTTTTTTTTCTCGTTTCGTCATAAAAAAAAAAAGATGAAAAAAAAAAAATTTAAAAAAAAGTAAAATTTTTTAATCATTAATGGTTCACACCCTTAATTGACCTATTCATTTCATTATATAAATATTAATTTAATTTTATTTTATTTTTGTTTTAAATTTTTACCTTTTAAAAATTTCAAGGTAATTAAATCACCAATTTCCGAAATTTCTTGCAATGCCCAATCTAAATCTTCAATTGTATGAGAAGCAGAAATACAAAATCTAGTACGTGGTTCAGTTAATGGAGTAGCAGGATAACCAACCACAACAACAGCAATATGACGTTCAAGACAAAGACGTGAGAATGCAGATAATTTAGCAGGATTAAATAACATCAATGGAATTACAGGAGAATCTTTATTACCAAGGATAACAAAACCCATTTCACGAACTTTTTCTCTAAAGTAATTTGAATTATCATGAAGTTGTTTTAATTTTTTAGCACCAGTATCAGTACCATCTTCACCCATAATAACACGTAATGCTTCCAATGATTGTACAGCACAAACTGGACTCATTGATGATGCATAAACAGCAGAGAATGAAGATTGACGTAAATGATCGATCAATGATTTATCACCAGCAACATAACCACCAATTGCACCAAATGATTTTGTGTATGTACCCATGAGAATATCAACATCTTTTGCAGAAGCACCATAGAAATCAACAATACCACGACCAGTTTTACCCATTGCACCAATTGAATGTGCTTCATCAATATATAAATAACATTTGTATTTCTTTTTAATTGCCAAGATCTCTGGTAAATTTGCAACTTCACCTTCCATTGAATAAATACCTTCAATGATAATTAAAATCATTGTCCATGGTCTGTGTGTTCTTGGTTGTCCAGTGATAATTGATTCACGAATAACTTCTTCTAAATGTTTTGGATCATTATGTTTGAATACTTTTACTTTACAACCAGTGTTTTTACAACCAGTTGCCAATGAAGCGTGATTTAATGAATCTGAAATGATTAAACCTCCTTTACCAATTAATGCTGGTAATGTACCAGAATTTGTAGCAAAACCCATTTCAAATACCATAGCATCCTCCTTTCCAACAAAACGTGCTGTCATTTTTTCCAATTCTCTTTGTGGTTCACTACAACCAACTTCTGCTGATGTGGAACCAGTGAATGTACCATATTTATAAATTGAATGAATTACCTTGTCAACTACTGGACCTTCATTTTGTGCAAAACCCAAATAATTATAACTACCCAAATTTAAACATTTTGTTGTCTTACCACCGGTCATCTCTAATCTTTGTGAATAATGTTTACTTGCTCTTGGCATAACATCAATCCATGCACCTGCTATACTATTAATAGGTCTATCCCATGCATCTTTAATTCTACCATACATTCTTCTTTGATAAAAATATTCAAATTCTACAAATAATGGTGCATATCCCTATAGGTAAACAGTATGTTAATATAAAGAAAGTAATCGATGACATATTCACATGTAATATAGTGATAGACGTTTACTTACTTCAGGTGTATGTAAATATCTTTCACCAGTTAAAGAGGCAACAAACTCTGCTAATTTACCATTAAATATAATAAAGGCATAAGAAATATATAAAAATAAAATTGGTAAATATCCAACTTCTTCTATATTTTCAACATCTTCTTTATCTTCCATTATTATTATATTATATTTTATGTTATTATTTATATTATTTATATTATTATTATTATTATGTTATATAGTAGTTTTATTTTCATAGATTATATATATATTTTATATAAATATTAATCATTTAATTTAATAGTTATTATTTTGGATATTATACAGTAACTAATGCTTGTAGTATCACTAATATGAATTGACAACAATGTTCGAAGATATTATTATTTTACTTTGACTAAAAAACAATAAAAAAAAAAAAAAAAAAAAATTTTTAAAAAAAAAAAAATTAAAAAAAAAAAAAAAAAAAAAAAAAAAAAAATACATAAAAAAAAAAATTACTTAAAGATCACACTTAGATTAAAATTTATGTGGTGGTAGATACGATTTTTTAAAAAATAGACAAAAAAATTATATATAAAAAAAAAAAAAAATCTACTAACAAAAATTTTTTTTTTTATCATAATATATTCAGACATAATATCTTTGACCACCCCATTTTTGATTTTAAATATAACAATACAAACCCACACTTTTTCTGAAAAAAATAATTATATTAATAAATTGTGGTGATGTAAATATTAATATAAAAGTTATATCTGATAATTTTTTTTGTATTTTATTACAAAAATAATTTATTTTGGTATTTCCTTTTTAAAATATATTATCTTCTTTTTTGTTTTTATATTTTAACACACATATTGTTTTTAGTTTTAAAAAATATAGTTTAAATTTAAATTTATCCAAACAGTGTGCAAACTGCTTCTTTAATTCTGAAAAAAGATAAAATTAAATATAAAAAACTGTTTTTTTGAAATCTCTAATCTTTTTGTGTGAACAAGTGTAGTTAAATATATAAATATTTGATGTTTATTTTTTGAATGGTTTTATTTTAATTTATTATTGGTTACTTGTTGTTTTATTATTATTATTATTATTATTATTATTATTATTATTATTATTATTATTATTATTATTATTATTATTATTATTATTATTATTATTATCATATTTTTATTGTTATTGTAACACACATAATTTAAATCACACATACATCATCTCTTCTATTTCTTTTTTACAATGTTATTATTAGTTGGAACAATAGGAAATTGATTTACTGTTTCACTAAGTGTATCAAAAAAACTACTGCTGATATTATTGGATACACCAATAACTGAAGGTGATGTATTAGGTGATGTATTAGGTGGTGTGGTTGAAGGTGGTGTTTTATTATTATTATTATTATTATTATTATTATTATTATTATTATTATTATTATTATTATTATTTGTGGTTTTGTTTGTATCAATATTATTTTCAGATTGAATATTTAGTTGAGGTAAATTAATATTATTATTATTATTATTATTATTATTATTATTATTATTTGTTGTTTTTTTTGTATCAATATTATTTTCAGATTTATTATTTAGTTGAGTTTTATTATTATTATTATTATTATTATTATTATTATTATTATTATTATTATTATTATTATTATTATTATTATTATTATTATTAACACTACCAATAGAAGAAGGAGAAATTGGTGATGCTGGAGTTGCACCAATTACTCTTGAACCACCTATTGCTATTTTACATCTTCTTAATACTGGCGAAAAGGTTTCTGTATTTTTTATATTATTATTTGGGTTATTTAAATTGCCACTACTATTTCCACCACTACTATTATTATTATTATTATTTATATTATTCACATTATTATTTAAATTATTATTATTATTCACATTATTATTATTATTATTATTTACATTATTTAAATTATTTAAATTATTTAAACTATTTAAATTTAATTGATGTTGGGAAGGTAAAGAAGATTGTGCTTTATGAAGATCCAATGTTTGAGTGAATTCTTCTTGATTACTATTACGATATTCATGATAATTTTGAGGTTTTCTAGAATTGTTATTGTTGTTGTTATTGTTGTTACTATCAGCTAATTGTTGTTTAAGTGCATTTTGTTGAAGTAATAAATTTTTATTTTGTTTTCTCCATGCAAAATTATCAACATCAGGACCATTTTCCAATAATTGAACAATATTTGTTAAACGTGCATTCTTTGCCAATTCTAATGGAGTACCTCTTTTTGATACAATGTTCCATTGTGCACCATTTTGAAGTAATGTTGATACAATGTTTGCACGTGCAGCAGTAACAGCATAGTGAAGTGAAGTTTCTTTACCTGCAGTGATTGCATTTATATTTGCACCATTTTGAATTAAAAACAATACAACATCATTATGACCCCTAAATGATGCTGAATGTAATGGTGTTTCACCATGTCTACTACCAACACTAATATCTAAACCTTTTGAAATGATTGCCAATATTGCTTCTTTTCTCTTTTCAGTTAATGGATGTCTAACTAAATAATGAAGTACTGATGCACCATCTTTATTCTTTAATGTTACATCTATATCATCAACTTGAAGTAACAATTTTGCAATATCAGCATTGCCCAAACAACATGCTGAATGTAATGGTGTCCATCCATTTACATCAGTATCATTAATTGAATATGCTTCATTTGTCAATACTTTTTCAACTTGTTCTACATCATCTGAATTAATGGTAACATGTAACAATGATTTACCTTCATCAAATCTTTGTGGTTGTTTTTTTGTTACAGTTAATGTTAATGTTGTACCATTACCACTACCATCTAAATTACCACCATTTGATTCATCATTACCACCAACACCAGTATTATCATCTTCATCATCTGAATTTTCAGTGTTCCATAACTCCATTACAGTGTTTAATTCATTTTCTAAACGTGCAAATAAACCCATTACCAATCCACCAATTGGTACGATATGTTGTGACTTTTCATTTTTGGCATCTTCTAATCTTTCCATTTCTGTTAAATAATCTAAATCTGATATCATATCTTCAAGATAACCAAAAACTACAGGTTCCATTGCCAATTGTCTATCTATCAATAAATATTTAACGCGTTCAGTTGAAAATTCAGTCAATCCAAAATGATCACACAATATAATTTGACATTTCTTTATAAAATCATTGATAACTGGATAAATTTCTTGCTTTAATTCTTTGATCAATGGAATTGGGGAGCTTATAAATTTATTTGACAATGTTAAATTTATACTTGTTCCTCCAGATGATGATACTGTTGTTGTGGTTGTAGTTGTATTGGTAATTGGTTCTGTTAATGATCCAGTTGTCGTTGTTACTGGTACTTCTGAAATCACTGTTAATGATCCAGTTACTAATCCATTATCAGGTGATATTAATTTTGGTGATGATGATGATGATGATTCTTTTGTGTTAATTAAATTACCTGTACTAATATTTTGAGGTGATGATCTACCACCAATACTACCAATACTACTACCACAACCATTACTACCATTACTTGCAACACTAAGACTACGATTTAATTTAGTTGTAGGTAATTCACCACCAGAACTTTTCATATTAATTGTACCACTACTACTTCTCATTATAATAGTATTTGAAGTTGTTGTACTATTAACTTGTGGTGAAGATGATAATGAAGAGGAAGCTGATCGTTGTAGTTGTTGTTGTTGTGATTGTTGATCATCTTGTGATTGTTGACTATCAATTGTAATAATTTCAATTAATTGTTCTTGTGGATCTAAAATCTTTTGAATTAACATTAGATTTGAAAATACATCTTCAATATTATTTGGAGGTTGTTCAATGTAATCATCTGGTACAGCATCAAAATTGTAACCACGTTCACCAAGAAATTCATTACAACGTGTTTCAATTCTTTTTAACCACCATTCAGTGATTTGTTCTTTTTTGAAACCATTTAAAAATTGACGTTTTTCAATTCCCAATCTATCCAATGCAATTTCACATTCACCCAATGCTTGTTTTGTTTTACCTTTTGATATAATTAAATATGATGAACTTCTTAATTCATTCAATGTTGAATCGTATCTTGGTAAATACATGAATCTCATATCTAAATGTTGACCAAGGTAATTATCAATTTTATCACTGATTTGTTTTTCAAGATCTTTGAATATTTGATGATCATTATTATTGTTTATAGCAACCAATGTTGAATGCATTGCTTTGATTCGTTGTAAATTATGTAAATTTGAATTCAAAGATACACTATGAATGAAATCTAAATCCACACCTAAATTCTCCATTGATGAAACTGTAATGTGTTTGGTTTCATCTACAATTTGAGAAAAGAATCTTTCTGATGGATGTAATATCATTTTATCGGTTAATTTTACATCTTTTAATGATTCAATGGTATATTTGTTTAACACTAATACATCTTCAATACCAACCAATACCTCTTCATTTTCTTCACTTGAAAAGTAAACTTTTAAACAATAATCTTCTCTTTCACCAGTATATCTTGCAAATTGAGCTTTTGGCTTAAAATTATTAAATGTACTTGGATGATTATTCATTAGCTTTTCAATATGTTCTTCCAATGTTATTATATTTCTTTGTTTACTATTGATTGTATTATGTGCTGAATGTTGATTATTATGGTGACCACCACTATTACTATTACCAGAATGATTTGGAGATGACATTAAATTTGATAAATTATTAAAACTGTTACTATTATAACTACCACCACTACCACCAACACCTGATGTATCACCAGTACTATTACCACTACCACTACTTAAACTATTTGTATGCATATTTGATTTGAAACCACCTATAAATTGTTTTTTATGTATATTTTGTTGATTGTATTGATTGAATCTAATGATAATTAAATCACCCTTTTTCAATTTATCACAACCACGTAACAATGATGCATATCTTCTAACTGATTTTGCAATTTGATTTATATCATCCAATGCACTCCAATTTATAATATTCATTAATAATGCTGATCTAGTTGTTGAAATTGTTGGTAATGGTGTATGGTAATTATTATTACCACCACTATTGTTATTATTATTATTATTATTATTATTATTATTATTATTATTATTATTATTATTATTATTATTATTATTATTATTATTATTATAACCGCTACCACTATTACTATTATAACTATCTCTATTATTATGGTACAATGATATATTTGGTGACGATAATGCACTAATATTTAAATTTGAAGAAGATGCTGATGATATAAATGAAGAAGATGCTGATGCTGAAATGGAGCCTGATGATTGATTATCAGAATTTAATTTAATTATTGATGTAAGTGAAGTTAATGTTGATAATGATAATGATGATAATGAAGCGGAATGTGGTAATTGATGTTGTTGTTGTTGTTGTTGTAATAATTGTGATTGTTGTAATGAGTTTATCATTGCAATATTATTACTTGAAGAATTTGAAGAGGTTGATGTTGATGATGATTGTAAATGTTGAAACATTTGTAATTCTTCATCTTTTTCATTCATTTTTTCATCTAATCTTGCCATATCATAATCTCTTGATATTTTATTTAATAAATCATCAGATGGCAATAAACCAACTACTGCTGAATCTGGATCCACAGTATAACATTGTAAATAATTTATTACCATTTGTGTTACTTCAGACATTAATTTTCTTTTATCCATTGATATGAAATCCAATGTCTTTTGGAAAAATTGTAATAATCCAATATAATGTTGTGCTTTAGTTTCTGTTAAAAATTCCTTTGTCAATGATTTCACTAATCTTTCATGAAATATTTGTGCTATTGACATCATTTTAACAGTATTTAAATTACAAAATGCATTTATACATGGTAATATTTGATCCTGTATATATATCCAAAATGTTTATTAATATATATAATATTGGTAACAATAATAATAATAATAATAATAATAATAATAATAATAATAATAATAATAATAATAATAATAATAATAATAATAATAATAATAATAATAATAATATTAGAAACATACCTGAAATATACAATATACATTTGTAGCGGCACTATATGTTGATTTTAATGTATTGTTATTACCCTTTGATGATTTTGAATATGCTTTTTCTTGTGCCTCTAATGTTTTTGACATTTTTGGTACATTTAAAGTATCTAAATATCTAAATAATTCAACTACATTTGCAATGAATGCTTTTTCTAAACTGAATGCTTTTGTACTCATTTTTGTATGAATTATTTATAATTATAATTTATTGTATTTTTATTATTTTTATTTTTATTAATAGTAGTAGTTTTTTATTTCTATTACATATATTGACTATTTTACAATTGTTTGTTTTTTTTTTTTTTTTAAAAATGAGTATACTTGTAAGTATACCTTTGGTTGTGATTGAAACACTTAAATAAATAATCTTTTAGCAAAATAAAAAAAAAAAAAAAAAAAGAAAAAAGTTAAAAAAATATTTTTTTTATTTTAAAAATTTTAAAAAAAATCAAAATTTTTAGCGAATCGGACATGACATTTTTTTCTCACAATAATCTTCAGAATGGTCTTCCAACAGAAAATCAAATAAATGAGTTTAATTTGCACTTTTCCATTAATTCGAAATGTTCACATAAATTACTTTTTTTTGATCAAAAGATAATACTAATGTTTAATAAATAAAAACAAATAATCAAATAAACAACAAATAAAAAGTAAAGTAAAGAGGAGTGAGATTAAAATTATCGTAAAAAATGATCAGTTGATGCGATTTTTTTTTTTTTTTTTTTTTTTTTTTTTAGGTGGAAAAAATATTAAGATTATTTTTTTTGGATGTTTGGGGTGTACCCGGGTTTAAAAAGTTTATTTTTTTTTTTTTTTTTTTTTTTTATTTTAAAACAAATGAAAGATATTTTTATTTCTATTGATTGGTATCACCCCGTTTAAAAACTTATTTTTGTAGTATTATTTTTTATTTATTTATTGGGGGTTTTTTATTTATTTATAATGTATATACGTGTGCATATTTTATATATATATATATATTTGTGTATGTGTGTGCATTAAATTAAAATTGATTTAATCGATTTCAAATTATCAATTTCTTCAGTATAGTCTTGTGAATTTTTAGATTTTAATAAAAATGATAACCTTTTTTCAATTTCTTCAGAGAGTGATTGTTGTTTACATTGATCTAATGCAGATTGATTTTTATCTTTAATTAATTGGTATAAAGTGGTTTCAGCTTTTTCAACCATTACAATTTGAGTATCTGATACTGAATCCAAAGGTAACTTATTAAATGCTTTAATTAATCCAATTAAACCATCTAAAGTTGAACCATTGCTTATCGCAAATTCTTTGATTTCGGGCATTGCAATGAAAATTTTAGATAGTAAAAAACAGGCTTTTGAAATACCACTAACACCATTATCAATTGTAACAGTACGATTTGTAATACCATCTTGATTAACAATTGTTAATTCAACAGTTGGTGAAAGGAATGTTGTCGCTAATTCAATTATTGTATTTAATATTGATTTATCAAAAGTACAGTTTTTAATTTCATATGATAATAAACTTGAAATCAATGATAAAAACTTTTCTCTTACTAATGGTTTATCTTCTTGTTGTAATTGTTTAACTGCTAATTCTAATACACCCAATTTATGAAGATATGCTTGAATAGTTAATTCTGATTGTGTAATTGTTGATAAACATGTTGCTGAATCTGCACGTACTTGACTATCAACTTGATGATCTGATAATAATTTAATGAGTACTGGTATACCACCAATTTTTATAAAGTCACCTGCATTATCTAAATCTTCAATATAAAATTGTAATGTTTCTAATGATGTAATGTATTTCTTTTGTTTTTCTTCATTTGATAATGATGCATTTTCTGGTAAACTATCATCAAATACATCTATTAACTTTTTCATTTTCTTTGCATCATCTTCTAAATTATCAAATGCTTGTCTTAACCAATCATAATCTGATGGATCACGATCTGCTGGTAATACTGTTTCTTTTAAATTTGGTGAATCTGAATGAGTCAAACAAAATTTTAATAATCCTGGTCCAATATCTTTTGGTAATTTATATTCATTAATTTTTTTCATTTTTTCAACTTCTTTTTTTGGTGCAGTTGATGTTCCATCTGTAGTACTAGTTGTTGTTTCTTCTTGTTGTTGTTGTTGTTTTGGTTTAATTGGTGCTCCTAAAAACATTTTATTTTATTATATATAGATGGATGAAAATATGATTTATTTGTTCTGAAAATTTATTTTTTGTAATTTTTTTATTTTTTTTACGAAAAATTTGAAATTTTTTTTATTTTACTTGTTATTTTTGAATTGCAAATGAAATTCAAACGATTTTTTATTAATGTTTTCACTTAGATTCGTCTGAATTTTAAGATAATGGGAATGTAATAATAGGAGAATTTATTTATTTTGGGAATTAATTCAATGTTTATCAAGATGTATAATTAAAAAATTTTTTTTGTTTTAAATTTTTTATTTTTTCAAATTAAAAAAAAATAAAATCAAAAAAAAAAATTAATATTATAAAAACCCCAATTTAATTTTGGTTTCTTTTTTTGTTTTTTTTTTTTTTTTTTGTACGCATTGTTTGAAAATCATTGTGTTCAGAATAATAATTGTAATATTTAAACAAACAAAGATTTTATTGGTCAAATAACAAATGAGTGAATTATTATTATAATAATAATGTATTACATTATTACATATGAATACTTGCTATTTATATCAATAGTATTATTCTATGTTAGGAGGTATTGGTACTTTTTACCTAATTTACAAAAATTGGGTAATGGTAGTAGTGTAGTAATTTTACACACACACTTTCACTGTCAATTTATATATTTTTTTTTTTTTTCGCACCAAAACACACATTCACACACTCCCACTATATATAATTTATATATCTACATGATATATTTGTTACATTATTGTTTTTATACATCTACTACTATGTGATTTTTAGTGTGTGGGTTTTTTTGTTTCAAATTTTTTTTAAAATAATCTTTTTGAGAATGAGAAATCTCTCTCTATAGCCATTTATTTATTTATTTTATTGGGGTAATAGTGGTTGTTATAGTAGTGTTAACAATACACATTATATTTTTTTTTTCTATTTATTATTTTTATTATTTAAATAAAAAAAAATTTATTTGAAGTAAATATAAATATATTTTTTTTTCATATCATTAATTTTTTTTTTTTTTTATAATATTACTCTTTTCCATACACTACTACAATAAAAAATAAATAAAAAAATGAGAGTTAATTATATTTTGGTAATTTTAATTTTATCATGTATTTTATCAACTAGTGTAAGTTTTAAAATAATAATAACATTTTAAAATTAATTAAAAACCAAATACTAATTTATTTAATTTTTCCACATATTTATTAGTTTGCTACTGAATCAACAAATGTTAAAAAAGTGGATAGACTTGAAGAAGTTGTAGCACAATATGGCCAACAAGCCGAAAGAATTATTGAAAATATTCAAAAAGAACATAAACAAGATGAAAAAGAACAAGTACAAGGACCATCTAAAAATCCAGATTCCATTACAAATACAATTCAAGATTATGCATCTAATGTATTATGGGAATTACTTGATAGTGTTAAAGCATTTTTACCAGCATCATCACAAAATGCAAAAGTATCAAAAGCTGAAACTCAAAATCAATTAATTGGTACAGTAAATACAATTGGAGATGGTTTATCAATTGGTCAATCTGTTTCAGGTGATGCCAATTCAGGTACTATTGTAGGAACTGGTGTTTCAACTGCTGACACTCTTGCAAATTCAATTGGATCATATTTGGGTAATATTCCAAGACCAAATACTGTTGGTAATGTTATTGCATCTGGTGCACAATCTGTTGGTTTCTTAATTACTGGTGATGGTAATACTGTTGCAAAATCAATTGGTTCAGGTGATTTAACAATAGCAAATACATTTGCTGGTACTTCTTCACTTAGTGAAACTGTTGCTAGTTTTATTTCTTCTGGTTTCAATCTTTTAGGTCATACTAAACCAAAGAAAGAAGGATTGGAGCAAGATCAAAAAGAATCATTTGGTTCAGTTCCAGCTGGTCCAAACAAATCTGCTAGACAAATTGTTAGCGAAGCTAATGTTGCTGGATCACTTAAACAGCAATCACCAGCAATTCTTGAATCTGCTAATCAAAATGAAAATCAAGAAGCTCAAGCCATTAATTCAATCCAAGATTTACAAAATAATCAACAAATTGAACAACAACAACAAGATGATCAAGCTGTGCCATTATCAAATAAATTGGTTAGAGTTGTTAACGTTGAAGAGACTTTTGAACAACAACAAGTAAACAAAGCAATTTATGACATTGAAAATCAACAAGAACAAGATGAAATTGATTTTGTAAATGAAGAAGAATTAGATGCAATCAATGCAAATCTTGAAGAAAATTTAGATAAATTACAAACATTAATTGAAGCTCGTGATAATGCAAATCAAGAACAACAACAAAATCAAGGACAAGCCGCTGAAAATCAACAACAAAATTCTTTAAAACAAAATAAACAAGCTCAAAAATCAAATGCTGCTCTTGAAAAAGAAATTGCTGACCAATACCAATTGATCAAAGAGTTCCAAAGACAACAACAAGAAAAGAGACAAGAATATCAACAACAAAATGAAGATGAATTCATATTTGAAGCTGCTGATGCTCAAGCTGGTCTTGCAATTGAACAAGGAGAACAAATACAAAATCAAGTTCAACAAGAACAACAAAATGAATTACAACAACAAGAACAAATCTCTCAACAATTATTAGAACAAGAACAACAACAACAATTAGTTGAAGAACAACAATAAGAAGTATCATTAAATTAAATAAATAAATTGATATTGTTTAATTATTAAAAAAAAGAAAAATTTTTGATTTATTAATTTATTTACAGTTGGTTATATTATAATTATTATTTATATACATGAATGGTGATGTAGTTGTTTTAATATATATATATATTATAAAAAGAGAAAAATATATACAATAAAAATTCAAGAAAGTATTATTGCTGAACTTTCTTTTGTTTTTTTTTTGTTATTTGTTATTTGTCTTGTCTTGTTTTTGTATTGTTTGCATGATGATGATGCTGATTCTGCTGATACCCCTGTTGTTTGTTTATCCGTAATTGTATTGTAATAGTAACATTTAAAATATTACACATATTTAATAAATAAGTCATACATGTTATTTTTTTTTAGTCTTTTCATCCATTAATGGTTTATATATATCTGGTGGCAAAATAAATAATTCTCTTTCATCTTCATCGATAACATCATCATCCTAATTAAGTAATATTAATAAGTATATATATGTATGTGCGATAGATAATGTAAAATAATACACATACCAATTCATCAAGATTATAAAATTCATTAATTTCTTTGTAAACTTGGTCATATGAAAAGTTTTTTTGTGGTAGTTTTTCTGCTAGGATAACTTTACAATTTAGAATGGAAAAGTGTTTATTGATACCATTGGGTAAATATTGTCCAATCGCTTCCAATAGTATACATTTTGATTGAGCATCCCAAACAGGTGATGTGTTATTGTTATTATTATTATTGTTGTTATTGTTATTATTACTTGTCATTTCTACGAAAAAAAAAAATATATTATATATATAATTTAATTAAAAAAAAATAGTGTCTATTAGTTCATATGAAATTTTGTGTATATAAAAACAAGCGATAATAATTATTTTTTTTTTTTATTTTTTTTGAAAATTTAAAAAAAAATAAATATCTTGTGTGTTCATGTAAACATTTGTGGGTAAGCAATGGTCCAACTAACTATTAGTATGAATTGAAGAGACCGAATCTACTGAGTACGTTATATTACATTTATTTAGAATATACATTTCAATTATTTAAATATGATGTATTCCTCAGAAGTATATTATGATAAAATTTGAATTTTTGATTTTGATTAACAAAGAATAAATTTTTTTTTTGTTAATAATGTGTGTGTTGTTGGTAAACCTAAAATGATATTAATGTTTATTAAATATTTATTTAGTTTACAAATTTATAATAAACTATTATTTATTTAGTTCAAAGATTACAAATTTGAAGTAAATTAAGGTTTGTGTAATCGTCACATATATTTCGAAGTGGTTCAATATCACTATATTCTGGAGTTCCATTGCAATTTAATTGACCTTCTGGATATGTATGAGCAATGATATTAGTTGAATTACAAGTTTGAATTGTAGAAACCGAATCAGAAGAGTATGCTGCATTACATTTATTTAAAATACCATAGAACATAGTTTCAATTGAATTTTTATATTCACCATTACAAACACCCGAATACCATGCCGATATAATTGTATTGTCTGGAATATTAATTGTATCAACAAATGTCATTTGAGAATTTTTACCATATTTTCCATCTGGATCACAAACTTCAGTACATTGTGATAAATTATTTTGGGATGTAAAAATTACTGGACCTTGACATGTTGTATCATTAGAACCATACATTGATTTTGTTACAATATTATTTGCAATAGTTAACATGAATGGATATACATTACCAGTATATCCTAAACAAACATTTTCTTTATACAATTCACCACTAATTAATGTATCACTATTACATTGTGGTGCTGTTGATGAACAACCACTATGATATTCATAATTTTCAATTAAAATATATTGAGAGTTTGTGCCAATTAAAAATGCTGATAAAGCAATTAAAAGTAATAATAATTTCATTTTTACTATAAACAATTGTTTATTTAGTTCATGAAATTTTAATCCTATTTATACTTTTTCTAATCGTTTCAATTTCGATTACTTTTTCCCAAATACCAATGTCAACCTATTTTTTTAAACAACATTAATATAAACAAACTTTTTTTGAAAACTCATCACAAAATTTAAGATATTTTTATTTTTTTTCTGCAAAACGCGATACATCAACATAAAAAGAAGAAACTGAAATTTCTTTTTACTTGTGTAACGAAGGAATTGGATGGAAATAAGAATTAGAATATAATTCTTTAATTTTTAAATATTTAAAAAAAAAATAAATTAAATATACATGGTATGGTTTATTGTGATTGAAAATTATTATAATTATTATTGTTATTACTAAATGCTTTTTTGGAATTATTATTATTATATTATTAATAGGTTTTTGTACATCTTTGTTGAATTGATGAATCCTTTTCAATTAATTCATTACGTAATTCTTTAAATTTATCTTTTAATAAACATAATCTTGATCTTTCAGCTTCTGCAATCTTTTTAACTTGATTTAATTCTTGATCTTTTTGAATTGCTTCTTTGTTTAATCTTTCAATTTCTTTTAATTTATGCATTATCATTTCTGATGGAGATCCAATTAAAAATTGATGATTACCACTTATACCACCATTTGATCCATTCATTAACATCATCATGCTACTCATACTACCTATATTATTACCACTACTATTACCATAACTTGATGATTGAAGACTATTTAAATTGTTACTACTACCTCCATTATTATTTAGTGGGCTAAATGTATTGGCGGATGTTGACATATTATTATTGTTGTTATTACCATTATTAGTCGACATATTATCATGACTGTAAGATCTTTTAATTGAAGGTGGTATATTTATATTTGACGAAGAAATTGAATTTGATCTTGAAATTTGAGGTGATTGTTGTTGTTGTGGTGATTGTGGAATATAATAACCAATTCGGGGTGAAAGACATGGATTTAAATGATGATGATGATGTTGTGGTATATATTTTTGTGGTGATTGTGATAAAATTGTAGTTGGTGGTATTAATGGTTGTTGTTGTGGATTTGTAAAAGTTGGATATAGTAATTGTTGACTTGTGCATCTTGTATGACCATTTTGATTTTGTAATGGTGGTGTCATCTTTGGACCTAATATATAGTTGGAAAGTATATTTTCATCACAATATTGATCCAATGATAAATCTTGAAATTGTTTTAAATCACCCATTTCCATGAAAACTGGTTCTAATTCTGGTGATTTAATTGCTTTACCATTACCACCACTATTGACAACATTCGTTTTATTTTTACCATTAATATCATGTGATGATAATACTCTTGAAATTCTTTTAATTTCATCTTTTAATTGATTTGATTTTAATCTTTCTTTTTGAGCTCTTAAAGCAACTTTAAAAATTGCATCATCTTTTTCTTTAATTTCCAACATTGATTGATTTTGGAGACTATCAACTTGTCTACCCTCTTCTTCCAATATTAATTTTAATTCATTTACTTTATTTGAAAAGAATATGGTTTTAAATGTATCATATTCAATAATATCTTTAATTCTTCTAATTTCATCATCTTTTTTCTCGGATAATGTTGACAAGTGAATTAATTCTCTCTTTTCTTCGGTATAAAATTTATTTTCACCAATACCACCACTACTACTACTTGAACCACTACCAACTGATTTTGGTGATGATATTAATTTATTTGGTGAAATTGATTTAGAATAATGAAAATGATGACTATTACTACCACTTGCATGATTATTATGGTGATGATGATGATGATTACTATGACTGTGTGTTGAAGATGAAGAAGATGAGGATGAACCAGTTGGACCAGGTGAATTACTTAATGATTCAAATGAAAATCTATCATTAATCTTTTTAATATCAACAATACTACTATTTTCTCTTATTTGACTAATTGAATTTAGTGATTTCTTTAATCTTGTAATTTGATCTGTGCAGTCCATTAATTTCTTTTTTTGATTTTCTGCAACCATCAACAATCTATTTATCTCTCTTTCTTTATAATCAACTTGTCTTTTTTTCTTTTCAATCAATGATGACCAATATGATTTCTCTGAATGTACCAATTGTGATAATTCTTCAAACTTTGATTTCAATAGTTTTGATCTTGCATTTTCTACATTTGCTCTGTTTACTACTCTTTCCAATTCAATATCTTTACAATGAAATGAATTTACAAGTAATGAAACAGATTCTTTTTCATCTTTTGTTGTTGGTGTATTTGATATATTATTGTTGTTGTTATTGTTATTATTATTATTAATATTATTATATATAATTGGTGATGTTTGTTGTACAGAAATTGGTATATTTGGAATTGGTGGATGCTGTGTTGATTGTTGTTCATGTTCCATAATTGGTGATATTGTAGTTGTTGGTGGTATATTATTATTATTATTATTATTTACATTGGTATTACTCGCTGTACTTTGGTGAATTGGTGAATCCCAAAACGATAGAGAAGAAAGTGGAGGTGATTTACTTATAATATCAACAGTTGATGAATTTGATGATATAGTTGACAATGGTGATTGATTTAAAAATGTAATTGGTGAAAATGGTGATTGTATAGTGCCTTCAATTACTGATAATGCCAATGATCTCTCCATAACATGTTGTTTTCTTTGTTGAATATCAATTAATGATCCTTTTTCGACAGTTGTTGAAGTTGTATTATTGTTATTATTATTATTATTATTATTATTTGATATATTGGTATTAGTTGGAGAAGATATAATATCACAACAATCATCATCTTCATAGAAATCTTTTATATATGCATCCAATTGCTCTCTATATTCTTTAATGTAATTCACGTAAACTAGTGAATCTTTTTTATCCTTTTCTGCCAATTTAGTTTGTCTTTTGATTTCTTTTTCTCTTTGTTCTATATGAGTTGATAATATATTTTTTGCTTCATTTTTATCCAATGAAAATGATTTAAATTCATTCTTTTTTAAACTACCACCATTACTACTGTTATTTATATTGTTATTTTGAGATGCCGTTTTTTGAATATCATCAACACTAAATCCTCTATTTACTATTTTTGGTTGATAATCTGTAATTATATCAGATTCATTTATTCGGTTATTTTCATTGTTGTTGTCTGTATTACCATTTTGTTGTTGTTGTTGTTGTTGTTGTTGTCTTTGTTGTGAATTATATTTTTCCAATGATGATTTAATTGAAACTTCCATTTCTTATTTATTTATGATTGTAATGTATATATTGTCCTTGATGTTTTTATTGTATTGTTGTAAATGTCGATTGTATATTATATTTTATATTGTTATTATTACTATAATTCTATTTTACTATTTATTTTAAAATTGTACTTTAGTATTTTATTTTTAACTATTTTTGTTGGGTATATTGTATATAATTAATTGTTATGTGTTTTTTTTAAAAAATTTCAGGTTACAAATAATAATGTGTGTATGTTTGTATTTTTTTTTTTTTATGTGTGCGATTTTGTTATTACTATTACTATTATTATTATTATTACTTTATTGCTAATATTTACAAAAAATATGAAAAAAAAAATTAAGAAATGTATTTGTTTGTGAAAGGTAAATATTATTACTACTATGAAAAAATGTATTATATATTGTGTTGTCTTTTTTTTTTTTTGAACTTAATATTACTATTATTTATATGATATTATTAATTTGAATGAGTTGTTTTTTATAATCCTATAATTATTTGTTTTTGAATTATTGTATTGATGCTAATAATTTTTTTTTTTTTAATAATTTTAATATAAAAAAAGATAAAAAAAGATAAAAAAAGATAAAAAAAGAGAGTTAGCGACCATGTTTCTTTTTATATTTTAAATTATATATATATAAAAATTAAAAAAACCATTAAAAAAAAACGTTCTCCTGGTCACTTCTCTCTTTTTTTTTGTATATATTTTTTTTATATATGTGATACATTTGTGTGTGTGTATATGTTAAAAATAGTAATAGTTACTCATGATGAATAAAAATGAAGTAGAAAGAAAATATTGAACAATTGTTTAAACCCCTATGAAGTACATATATATTTGAAATATATTGAATGAATGAATAGGATTGATGTTATATTGTTATTGATATATTATTGATTGTAGTTTATTTGACGTTTCTAAATTAAGTCACTCTTTTGATTTCTTTAGTATTGTATTAGTTTTTTTTTTGAAATACTACTAAATAAATAAATAAAATTAGATTCTTTTTATGTTTATTTTATACATGTATTTTAACACGTTTAATAACACAATAAAATATATTTAAAAAAATAATAAAAAAAAAAAAAAAAAGAAAAAAAAAATATAAATAAATGAAAAAAACAACACACAACAAACATTTAAACTGGGTGAATTTTACCACCATTGTTCACCTCAAAATATAAAAACACACCGTTATAAAACACACAACCACAGGCACATTGTAATTAATGAAGCTATTGACAACAAATAATAAAACCCCCACAATTATATATAAAATAAACAAATCTTGTTTTTTTTTTTTTATTTGTATGCAGATAAAAATATGAAATAAAATAATGTGTTTGTTCTGAAACTATGTTGTTATTATTATCGCATCATATAGCTATAATAATAATAATAATAATAATAATAATAATAATAATAATTAAGAATATACGGTAAATGAATAAGTGGTGAACACTAGAAGAATAATAAAGGAATACACACTGTTTAAAAATGTTATATTTATTGTAAAAAGTTGTTTTGTTATAATTGTTATTGGTATTGTTAAAAATATATCTCTTTGTTCTATTTATTTCTTGATTTTATGAGTAGTGTTTTTTTAAAAAAAGTTTAAAAACACTATATTTCTCTTTTTTTTATTACAAATGCAAATATTGTGGTTGTAAAATGCAATTATAAAAAAAAAAAACAAAAAAAAAATTTTAAAATTTTTCATACACATGAAAAAGTAAAAAAAAAGATATTTTTAAAAAAAAGAAAATATTAAGTAAATTTCATATTAATTATCACATGTGTGATGTATAATGGCTTACCTTTGCTATTATATGTATATTTTATTAATAATGTAGCTTATATTAAATATTATAAATGAAAAAAAAAAAAAAAAAATAATTTAAAAAAAATTAATTTTTTTAAAAATTTATATTATAAAAATATGACGG
>JACAFY010012109.1:0-13463 GCA_015252635.1 Dictyostelium capitatum
ATCAAAATACTCTTCGGGGGTTTTGGTTGTTTTTTTTTATTTATTGTTTTATTATTTTTTATTTTTTATTTTTTGGCAAAAAAAAAAAAAAAAAAATTCGTTTTTTTAAAAAAAAAAAATTAAAATAAAAAAAATGAAAAAAAAATGTTTGCATAACATCAATCAAAACAACAAATAAAAGATAACAATATATGTTATATATTTACAAATCTTTTGTTTTTTTATTAAAATTATTATTATTATTATTTTGTTATTGTTGTTTTTTTATGTTTTTTTATATTTTTTTGTTTATTTATTTTATTTTATAAATTGTTTTTAATTAATTATTATTATTATTATTATTATTATTATTATTATTATTATTATTATTATTATTATTATTATGACTTTGTAAATGAATTTAAAAGTGAAGTCATTGAAAATTCTTTTTTTGGATTACCATTTCCATTTGAAGAACCTCTATCTGATAATGAACCACCATCAAATGAATTTGTTTCTTTTTCTTTTGGTTCACAGATTAAACTTAATTTGTACATTGATTTTTGAGTTTGAATGGAAGGTAAATTATTTAAATAACGTTGAGTTAATTCTTCTTGATAAAGATGATATTGTTGTTGTTGATATTGTTTGATTTCTCTGATTACAACGGATATTTTACGACATTTTTCAAAGTTTATAATTTCTTCATCATTGTTCAACACGTTTTTCATACCATCCTCTATAAAAGTTAAATGAGTAAGATAAACACCAAGATATGGAATACAAGGTGGATGAATATTATGAAGTTCTTGCATGTAATTTTTATAGTTTGCACCAGATGACATTAGATTCATCAATTCTTCATATGTATTTTTTAATAGTGGTTTCGATTCAACACGTTCCCATGTCTTTCTTAAACGGAATACACTTGAATTTTGAAGCCCAGATAAAATTTCCATGGTTGCATTGAAATTATTTAGTTCTTTACACTTTTGTGCAACCAATATAAATCTTTTAATGTAACTTACACGATCCTTTAGTTTCTCCTGTCTTAGAATTTCAGTTGCAACCCATGATGAAACTTGATTGAATCTCTTTATAAAATTTACAATATTTGGTGCACGTTCATCCTTGTCTGATTTGTTCCATGCTTGATTTAAACATTCTTTTGCACCAATCTTTCGGAATAGATCAGATTCATACAATGTTAATTGACGAGCAATTTCGGTTGGATCTAAATCTTTGAAATTAATTTCTGCTCCATTCTTTACTTTTGGTACATTGGATACTGGTGGATCATTATTAAATTTAGTTACTGGTATAAATCTTTCACCAACAAGTAATCTCTTTAATCCTACTGCAATTTTTTCCATATCCAACATTATATAATTTGTAATAAATGATTCCATTTTACTAGTTAATTGTTTATCTTCTGTAAAATCATAATAATGTTTATCAATCCATGATTTAATTAAATTTGTAATTTTTAAACGAATTGCTTTTTTCTTTTTATCACCATTTTCATTATTACTGCTACTGTTGTTGTTTTGTTGATTTGTTGTTGTTGTTGTTGATGATAATGATAATGATGATAACGATGATAATGATGATGAACTTGTACTGCTACTACTTAGATCACTAACCATTGTTGATAAATTACCATTACTATTGTTATTGTTATCTTTATTATTTATGTAAAATTCAATGAGTAAATCCAATAGTTCTAAACTTGTTGTAAATGATTTATGTGTCAATAGGAAAGCAGAAGTAAAATCTGGATCGTGTCTTGCAATTAAACGATGAACTAATTTCTCTAATGAACCACCTTTAACTATAAAACTACCATTTTCAGTTTTTGACATTACAAGTTTTGGATCATCCAATATTTCAGGTTCATCTTCTGATATTTCAAATGGATTTGTTTGATTTGTTTGATTTGTTGGTGAATATCCACCTGATGATGTATCACCAAGATTATTGTTGTTATTTAAATTTACATGATTATTATTACTATTAGCATTTGATGGTAATGGTGGTAATGGTGGTAGTGGTTGCGAGTATGATGGTCTTGGAGTTGATACATTATTTAAATTTGCATTACAACTATTTGAAAGGTTACCTTGAGGTTTAACTGCATTTGCACCACTTGCAGAAGCAGTTCTAACTAAATGTGCACTTGATGATAATGGTGGAGTCGATGATGAGTTACCCGGGAATGGTGAAGTTTTACTTCTTCTTTCAATTTGTGATTGTGAAATTGGTGAATTTGAACCACTATTTGCTGGTGATGAAGTACCACTGCCACCTGTATTATTATTATTTCTTGGTGAATATAATTTTGATGCTGATAATGATGTAGATGGACTATCAACACTTGCTGACATACTTGTACTGCTATTACTATTATTATTATTATGATTTGCTGATAATTCGCTTATAAGTTTATTATTTAATAATGCTGTATTTGTATCGGGTGAATATGGTGATTTTGATTGTACAACTGTTTCTGATCTCATTTTTGAAAGTGGTACTACTGCAGTTGACCAACCTGATGGTGATGATGAGCCTGATGCTGATGATGATAAATTTCTAAATGTTGATACAGGTGTTATTGGTGATGATGTTTCGTTATTCGATGTTGATGGTGATGATGGTGGTGTTAAATATGTATCGGAATTACTTCTTATAAATGATCTTGGTGGTGGTATTGGTGGACGATTTAATTTTGATGGTGTTGTTGAAGGAGTTGTTGTTGCTGTTGTAGTTTGATCGGTATTATTTTCTAAAGTAGCCAAATTCTCATAACTTAAAGATTCACAATTTGGTGTACTATTATTACTTCCTCCTATATATGGACTTGAATTTGCACTACTATTATTACTGCTATTGTTACTGCTGTTGTTATTATTTGCCAAATTGATTTTAAAACTTCTATTTGAATTATTTTTTAGATTTAATGTTTGATATTTAAAATTATGACTATTATGATTATTACTGTTGTTGCTATTATTAATTTGAGGTGTTGATGATGTTGACGATGTTGATGATGTTGATGATGTTGATGTTATTATATTTGTATTTGTTGTATTTGTATTATTACTATTATTATTATCTAAACTTAAACTATTATAAATATCTGTTAAACATGATGATATATCTTTTCCTTCACTGCTTAAATTTGATTCTAAAAGTTTTGTTTGAAAATATTCTAATTGACTTTTTAAATTCTCATTTAAAGATTCTAATTCAAATACTTTGTTCTTTATTTTTATTATTGTTGTTGAGAGCGTGTGTTTGTGTGTTTGTGTGTGTTTTTTGAAAAAAATATTATATGTATATAAAAATAATAATAATTAGGTAATAATATTGAAACAAATAAAAACAATTATATTATTATTATTAACGTAGTGTAGTAGTAGTATGTTAAAATAGTAGTTATAAAAATAAATGATATTTTAATATGGTGTAAATACGAATGTAAATATATATATGTAAATTATTATTTTTGGTGTGTGTGTATATATTATATATATTATTTTTAGGGGGTTATTATAATAATTATGAATAATAAAAAATAAAATAAAAAAATCACAAAAAGAAGTAATAATATACAAAATAATTATTGTGTTTGTAGTGGGTAAATAATAAATAAAAAAAAAAAATTAATATGTGATGTTTATTTTTATTATTATTATTGTTGTTGTTGTTGTTGTTGTTGTTTGTTACTTACCTCTAAAAACTCTATTTTTTTAATACATTCAGTATGATTATCCATTTTTATTATAATTATTTTAATTAATTTGATATTTTAACACACACACACAATTTCCTTCTTAATAATTGATAATTGTTGATATTATTTTTATTATTGGTAATAGTAGTAATACTAGTATAGTAGTGGTAGTTATTCTTAATTAATGGTGTGTCGTGTGTATATATATGTGTGTGCGAGTGTGTGTGATCGAAGAATTTATAATTTCTGAACACACAGACAACAGAAAAGATTGCCAAAAAAAAAAAAAAAAAATTATATTTTTTTTTTAAATTAATTAAATTTTATTTGAAATTGTTTGTGTTTATATATTTATATTTATTTTATATTATTTATTTATTATGGTTATTTCAAACAATAAATTTTATTTTTTTTTTAAAAAAAAAAAAGTTGGTTTTATTTATTTTTTTGAAAAACACTATATTATGATTTAAAAATAGAAGTAGGTGTAAAAGAGATAGAAAATGTGTGTGTCTCTGTGTGGTTGTCGTTGTTGTTACTGAAAAAAAAAAAAAAATGAAAAATTAATGATAAAATTTGATTGGTGTGATTTTATATTGATTTCAAAAACACACACAATCAATCACACACACACAAAACTTATGATGGAATATTTTATAATTTGTTTTTTTTTTAATTTTTTTTTTTTTTTTTTTTTTTTTTTTAAATTTTTTTTTTTTTTTTTTTTTTTTTTTTTATTTATTTAAAATAATAAAAATTTTCGTTTGCAGGATAAAACACACACATTTATAGAGGTGTTATTATTTTTGTATTAAACCTTTTAAATATCATGTGATTTTTTTTTTAAGATATTTAAAAAGGTTTTTTTTACCTTGTTTATTAGAGAAATTTACTCGTAAACATAGATATTTTCATTATTTTTCAAGCTCGAAAAAAAATAATTTTTTTTGAATGTTATTTTTATATTTTTTTTTTGTGTATATTGCCGACCACATTTATTATTTGGAGAAAAAGGATTTTTTTTTTTTTATTATACAGCTGACAAAGATGAAGTAGCACTACTACTACCAGATGTAATTATACCACTCGTTATATTTAATGGAATATTTGAATTATTTTCAATACTATAACTGTTGTTGTTGTTATTACTACCACCACTATTTGTAACACCGCTATTGTTTGGTGATGTTTGTTTATCAATTCTTTTTAAAAGGAAATAATTTTTGAATGAAGAACCACCTTCATCTTTCATAGTAAAAACATACATCACTATTATCATTTGTGATGTTTCAGCAATTCCCATTATTAAATTACTATAAATAAAATTTACGTATGGTTGAGGATTTTGTGGTAACACAAAATTAATGATTAAATCTTGAATTACTACAACTATTATAACAATGATAATTGTGTATACAAGTATTTTTGAACGAAGTATAATATTTTTATACTTTACAGCGTAATCTGCTTTTTTTGATGATTTCTTCATTCTTTTAATTAAAATCCATCCATTTATAATTACAACTGTTGCATAAACTGCAACAAATACAACCATACCAACTGCTTCTAAAAATTGAATCTTATTATTCATTAGGAATATAATATTGATTGGAAGTGACCATAAAAAATAAATACCAACTAAAAATGATGATATATAGTATATTGTATTGATACTTTTTGTACTTTTCGTTTTCATCTTTTTAGATACAAAAAATTGATAAACTAATTGAATCCATAATGATCCTAAAAATGACCATTCTAATAGTATATACATGTATGTATGTATATATGTATGTATGTATATATGAATAAAGTATTAATACATCGATTTTTATAATAAATACAAACAAGTAAACACTTACCACAAAATACAAAAAATACACCCCAAGAAAAAAAGAAGTAAAATAAAGTACCAACTTTCCAATCATCAGGATAAATTAAGAATAATAAACAATGTATTACTCTAGTTAAACAAAATAAAAATAAACATAGATAAATTATAAATTTTGTATTTAACATATTTTTATAAACTAAAATTGATTTCCTTTCATAAATAACTTGA
The DNA here is from genome assembly GCA_015252635.1 of Dictyostelium capitatum. Taxonomy (NCBI): domain Eukaryota; phylum Evosea; class Eumycetozoa; order Dictyosteliales; family Dictyosteliaceae; genus Dictyostelium; species Dictyostelium capitatum. Next base: position 5,775 of record JACAFY010012109.1, read on the forward strand.
ACACCTAATTTATAAATATTAATATAGTTTGATTAATATATTCGCTTATATATTTTTATGTAATAATAATAATAATAATAATAATAATAATAATAATAATAATAATATTATACCATTTAAAATCATAAATAAAAAATAAGTAACTAATTTACAAACATATAAAGTATATGCTATCTTTTCTTCATGGTTCATTTTATAGTTAATTTTCTAATGTGTTTTAATCATTGCTATTAAAAGATTTGAGTATATTTTTTTTTTATTAACATCGAGTTAACAAAAAAAAAAAAAAAAAAAAAAAAAATTTTTTTTTTTTTTTTTTTAAAAAAAAAAAAAAAATTTTTAATTTTTTTTTTTTTTTTTTTTTTTTTAAATTTTTTTTTTTTTTTTTTTTTTTTTTTTTTTTTAATCTATTCATCTTAACTCTGTAAAATTATGAGTGAAATTAAAAAATATCACATGTTCAAAATACATGTACAACAAAGACAATTATTTATATTAAAATACCACCTGTGACAATTATATAATCATTCGGGCCATTTAAAATTGTTATGGGTTTTATCAAAATATCTAAAAATTTTTTTTTTTTTTTTTTTTTTTTTTTTTTTTTTTTAAAAATTTAATTTTTTTTTTTTTTGAGCTTCTGTGTGTTGTTATTACTTTTTTTGTATCCAATCCAATCTATCACACCATTAATTTGTATTTTTAATAATAAATAGTAACAATAATTACCCAAACTATAACATATCACACTATAACATACTATATATATTCATGAACTATTATAGGTAAAATAGTAATAAAAACATAATAATAATAATAAACAATATATATACATATAATCATGACAACTTCAGATAAAAAATTTAAATTTTCAGAAAATTTATGGGTATGTTATCTATATATATATTATAATTAAATATATATAATTAATAATTATAAATATAGTTACTAATAATAGTAATATTTATTTTAGGAAGGATTTGATTTATTAGTAAAAAGAACAGAAAATGATTTAATGTTAAGTAAAAATATATTAAATTATTTTAAGAAAAAGGCAGAATTAGAAGAACAACATTCAAAGAAATTAGAGAAATTAGCAAGTAAAACATTGATAACAGTTGATGAAAGTAGTTCAATTAATGCAATTAGTTTTAATTCATCATGGAAAAAAATTATTCATTCAGCAGAAATGGAATCACAACAACATACATTACTAAATACATCAATATTGAATAAAGTATGTCAACCATTACAAGCAATGATTAAAGATATGGAATTGAAAAGAAAAAAGATATTAGCAGAAGGTATAAAATTAAAACAAGATTTAAAAGATATGATTGAAGCATTAAAGAAATCACAAATTAAATATGAAAAAGCAAGTAAAGATTTAGAATCAACAAAAATTGAATTACGTGAAACTAAATTAGAATTATCAAATAGTCAATATGCACCATCAGAATCTGATTTAAATAATATAAATAAAATTGAACGTCGTCAACAACGTCAAGAATCAGAAAAACAAACTTGTGATGAAGATTACCGTGAACAAATTAAAGCAACAAATGATTTTCAACATTTTTATAATACTGAAGCAATGCCAAAGATATTAAATGATTTTGAACATTTTGTAATTTCACATGCTCATTTCTCAAAATCATATTTCAACAATTTATCAAGTGTACTATTGGAATTACCACCTTCATTTCAAATAAATTATGATATAGTTAAAAAAGCAGTAGATATGGTTGATATAAATAATGATGTTCAAGAATTTATTAGAAAGAATATAATGCGTAAACAATTATCACAACCATTTCAATATGATCCATATATTGAAGGTAAATTAGGTAGTACAAAGAAATCTGGTGTATCATTAACTTGGAATAAACTTAGTCAATTTTCAAGAAGTGGTGGTAATAGTAGTGGTGGTGGTAGTGGTGGTAATTCACCTGGATCATCAACAAATTTAACTACATATAGTTATGGTAGTGGTAAAGATGAACCAATATTACCAACTGCTTCATTTAAAGTTGCATTGGAAGAAATTATGATTAAACAAAAAGATACACATCCAACATTAGAAGTACCATATGTGTTGATTGCATTGGCAGAGAATATTACAACATTGAAAGGACATGTCAATGAAGGTATTTTCAGAGTGCCAGGTATTATATCAACTATTAAAGCATCAAGATTAAGAATTGATCAAGGTGATTTCAATTTATCACAAATTGATGATGTTAGAACATCAGCTGCATTATTAAAACAATGGTTACGTGATATACCAACTGCTTTAATACCAGATTCATTATATCAACAAGCAATAGATACACCATCAAATGCAATTGCAATTGTTAAAAATATACCAATTATAAATCAACGTGTTTTATGTTATCTAATTAATTTCCTTCAAATATTTACAAGATTGGAATTTGTTGCACATAGTAAAATGGGTGTTAGTAATTTATCAATGGTATTCGCACCAACTATATTACGTTGTCCTTCAACTGATCCAAATACAATGTTAAATAATGTTGGTAATGAAAGATTATTCGTTGAAACATTAATTAAACAAATACCACCACCATTAAATTCAAATGAATTTTTAAATTTACCTGTGTCAATGTCAGATGCAATTAAAGATCAAGATGATATTGAGGAATTAAATGAAATTGATCAATTATCAGATGATGATAACAATAATGAAAGTATTACTAGTAGTACAGGTATTGAAAGACCAATTTCACCAACTCAAAATGAATCAACATCACAATCTTCCTCTTCTTTATTACTTTCATCACCAACTGTTGTAAATTATACAAATAATAGTCCAAGTCCACCAAGTGCAATTAGTGCAGCAACTTTAACAAGTGTATCATCACAATCAACACCAAATTTATCAACATTATCTTTAAATAATAGAAGTAGTGGTGATTTATCAAATTCAATTAATAATAATAATACTTTGACATCATCAACAACACCTTCTTCACCATCTATGAATTCATTTACAACTGCTACAACTAGACCACTTAGAGCGCCAACTCAATCACTTGGATGGGTTAGAGTTAAACCTGCTGCTAAACCATCAGGTTTTGAATCACCCACAACCAATATTTCTTCACCTTCTTCACCCTCTACACAATCATCTAATAATTAATTTGATAATATCAAAATAATAATAATACTAATATTAAATAATAATAATAATAAATAAATAAAAAGTGTTGTAATACTATATTAATAATAATTTTAAAAAAATTAAATATCTTGGTTTGTGTGTGTTTGTTCATTTATATCTATTTTGTTAACAGTTTATAAATGAATTATAAGGATGGGTTTTAATTTGTAAAAGGTTGGATGAAAAGAATTTGAGTAATTTAATAAATTTAAGCAAATAATTAAAAAATATTTAATAAATAATAGTGTGTAATGTTTTATTGTAATGGTTTTTGTTGTACTTTAGGTTGAGATGTTTGTTGTTGTTGTTGTTGTAGTTTTAATTTTTCTTGTTTATATTCTTGTTGTTTTAATTTAATTTGAGATAATCTTTTTTTACTGTTTTCAGATTTTAATGCATAATCTACCAACAATGAAAATGGATAAAATGTAAAATACTTTGCTGCATCTAATGTCCATGGAATTACAACTCTTTCTTTTCTATTGATTATTGATGAAACTGTTTTCTCTGCAACATATTCAGGTGATATCTTTGGAATTAAATTGGATAATAATGGGAAATTATCTCTTCCAATACCATTATTTTCAAAATATTCAGATTTAGTTTCACCTGGTATAACTTCTAATACATTTACACCAGTACCTTCTAAATCTTTCTTCAAACATTGTGTAAATCCTCTAAATGCAAATCTTGAACATGCATAACCAATACAACCAGGCCAAGGATGAATACTAACTGGTGAATTTAAATTTACAATTAATCCACTACCATTTAAAATCATTTTATCAGATAATAATTTAGTTACATTAAATGCTGCAAAATCTGTGATAGTAAATGATGGTTAATTAGTATATATTATTATTAATTTTTTTTTTTTTATTATTATTTTGTTGTTTTTTTTGTTGGTGTTTTTCTTGTTGTTGTTGTTGATGATGTTGTTGATGTTGGTGTTGTTGTTGTTGTTGTTGTAATAAAGATGCAGGTGGTGAAGGTGATGTTGGTGGTTGAAGGAATGAATTTACGCTTGTATTTGCATTTAAATAGTGATTATTATTATTGGATTGACCAACAATATTATGGTTTGATGGCGAAATAGGTGGAGTAGGTTGTCTATTTATAATTATACTGCCACTACTACTTAATGGATCAATTATATTATTTAAAAGTGTTGAATCAATTAAATTAATTGCTGATGGTTGTTTGATATATGGTTGATTAAATTGTTGATGTTGTTGTTGTTGTGGTGAAATATTAATATGGGGTATTGATTGTTGTAATGAAGATAAAGGAGGTGATAGCGATGAAGATGGTTGCTGTTGTTGTAAATTACCACTATTACCATTTGGTAAAATCATATTTATAATTTTAGTGATAATGATTGGATGAATACTATTTTGAATTGCTTTTTCTAAATCTGGTAATGAATCAAATTGAACCAAACAAATAAAACCATTTTGATCCATTGGTACACCTTGAAATATAATTTTTGGATCATTACCTCTATATGATACTCTACAATCTAATAATTTAAAATATTCAACCACATCTGATATATTTGAAAAAAAACTAAAACAATTGAAAATACCTGTAAATTCAATAATGAATCCATAATTATTTAATAAATTAATGAAAAACTTTGGTACCATATTATTTGAATCTTCAATAGTATTATTATTTTGTGTATTTGATACCACTGTGTTGATATTGGTAGGTTGTGATGCCGTTATATTACGATTATTTAATATATTCACATTGTTGGTAGTATTTGGTTTTTGTCCAATTGGTTGTTGTTTTGCAACACTAGAATTATTAATAACATTACTTGATAATGATGATAGTGATGATATTGGTGGTGATGATGGTGGTAATGGTTGATATTGATTTATTTGTTGTTTGGGTGATACTGGTAATTGTTGTTGTTGTAATTGTTGTTGTTGTAATTGTTGTTGTTGTTGTAATTGTTGTTGCTGTTGTTGCTGTTGTTGTTGTAATTGTTGATTTTTTAATGCAACTGGAGTATATGGTTGTGCTGTATAAGATAATGGTGAAATTGGTGACATTGGTGTTGATGGAATATAATGTGATTGATTTGTATCTTGTTGTTGCTGTTGCGTTCTAATATTATTTTTCAAAATTTGTTGTGGTTGTTGTTGTTGTGGTTGTTTACCTTTTTGTTTTTGTTGTTGTTGTGGTGGTAATGTTGGCTCTTGAATTACAGATAGAGTTGGTTTTGGTTTAGTTTGTTGCTGTTGTTGTTGTAAAAGTTGTTGTTGTTGATGTTGTTTTGCAGTTAAAAATTCGTTGTATGTTGTTGAAGCAATTTCAACTACTTGATCACAAATAAATTCATCCAATATATCATCAATTAAGAAATCAATTTCCTTGTTGTAATTTTCTTCTTGTCTTTCTTTTTCTTCTTTTTCCAATTTTATTTGTTTTAATTCACGTTCTCTTTCTTCTTTTTCACGTTCAATTTCCAATTGCTTTTCTCTTTCTAATTCACGTTCACGCTCCAATTCTTTTTCTTTTTCTTCTTTGTTTTTCTTTCTCTTATCGTCTAAATAAATCTTTTTTGCTAATTTACCACATAATTCTTCAACAACTTCATTTAATATTTCATCTGCTAATAATAATTCAAATTCTTCATCATATTCTTCTTCAACTGGTGTTATTGGTATTGGTTGTGTGACATTGGTAGTTGGTGTTGTTGATTTATTAACTGATTTATTCTTATTCTTTGAATCCTTTTCTGTTGTTGTTGTTGTTTTACTTTTTGAATCTTTTTTATCTTTTTTGATAATGACCTCCTCTTTACCATTACTACCTGAACCTGTATTTGTAGTTGTACCTGTATTATCCAATTGATCTTTTTCTAATTTTGATTTTAATTTATCAACATTATCATCAATTTCATTTTCAACTTTTTCATTATCTTGATCTTCTTCCAATACATCATGTTCCCTTGTATCAGATGCAGCAACTCTTTCTTTAATTTTTATAATTGTATCGTTAATTAAAGATTGTTCTCTTTTCATTCTTGCTTCTTCAGATTCGTTTTTTGATTGATCCATTTGTAAATTAATTTTATTTTTCTGTAAGGTGCAGTAACTCTATATTAATATACATGACATATTTATAATAATATATTATTATTTTAATATAAAACAATGTTGTTGTTACTTACGGTATCTTCTCTAATCTCAAATGAAGATACAGCTTTTAAATTATCACCAAATAATGAAAATGCCAATTCTGATATTTCTTCTTTTGGAAATAAATTTGTAAAACAAACTTTTGGTTCAATGGTTACTTTTTTCTTTGATTTCTTTGATTTCTTTACAGATGCAGTTGTTATTTTTTGTTGTTGTTGTTGTGGTTGTTTATCATTTATAGTTTGAACTTCTTGAACTGAAAATGGTAATGGTGGTGCTAATATACTTGGTACATGTTTATTTTCCATTAATAATCTTTTTGTAGTTGGTTTTTCTGGATGTGCTGAATAAAAACTATCTGAATACATTAATTTCGTGAAAAAATTACCCATATAACTTGTTTCATTTTCTATATATTATGTGTTTGTGTATGTATATGTGTGTTAATTATACTGTATGTTTATGTGATGAATATATGTTTCTTGTATGTATGTATGTATGTGCGTGTATATACCATCAATTAATAAAGCCATCATTGAGAATATTAAAGATTTGTGATCTTCTCTCATATGATCAATAATTTGTTTTTCTGATGTGAATTTTAGTGAATCGATTTGACATTTGAATGAATTATTTGTCAATTTAATTATATTTTCTCTAATGAAATCTGTAAATATATAATCAAATGATGAAATTACATTTTCTTCATCATTTTTAACATTTGGTAAATCATTTTCTAAACATTCAAAACAACCTGAATGAGCTTACCAAAAATTAATATATATTATATGACTATTAATATAATTATAATAATAATGATAATGATAATAACATACAAGTATTGTTATTTACAAGTTTTGTAAATATAAATGGTACATCAGGAGTTCTTAAACCTAACCCATAACAAAAATCCCTTTTATCTAATAAACTTCCTTCAAATTGAGTATTATCAATCAATGGTTGATTATTACTATTTAAACTTGTTATAGTTGGAGTAGTTGGAGTTGATGTTGTAGTAGTTGTTGTGGTTGTTGTAGTTGTTGTTGTAGTTGAAGTAGTATCATTATCTTGTTGTAAATTTGTAAAATCATTATTTATTATTACTTGACTATGATGATAATGAAATACACTCTTGAAAAGATCTGAATGTTCAATTACTTGATTGTAAACTTGAAAATTCATCTTTTTTCCTCGATATCGATATTATTGTAGTGTTTTTAAAAATGAAAAATTTTAAAAAAAATTGAAAAAAAATGAAAAAAAAAAAAAAAAAAAAAAAAAAAATTAAAAAAAAATTTTTTTTTTTTTTTTTTTTTTTTTTTTTTTTTTTTTTTTTATTTATTTTTTTTTTTTTTT
>JACAFY010012109.1:13473-44318 GCA_015252635.1 Dictyostelium capitatum
CCCCCGCCCCCCCCCCCCGGGCAACACCCCAAAAAATTTTTTATGTGTTTTAAAAAACAAAAAAATATAAAAAAAATAAAAAAAAAAAAAAAAAAAAAAAAAAAAAAAAAAAAAATGAAAAAAAAGATTCTTTGTTTGAATTTTGTGTATATTAGATTTTATTTACATTAATATTATGTGTGTTTTGTTTATTTGATCGAATTATGTTTTTTTGTTTTGTTTTATTATTATTTATTTAATTTACTAACTACAAAACAACCAACAGTAATATCATCATTTTTCCCACCAACTTTGCCACATCTAGTCGCGATTGGAGTTTTAGCTTCTTGATTTAAAGATTTGGATTTTGCCAAATCTAATAAAAATTTAAAAAATGATTCAATTGAACTTACTTCTTTTATCGCTTGTACGATTTCTGAATCAAATACATTATCAAAAAATCCATCTGTTCCAATTACAAATATATCGTTTTCCATAATTGAATGTTCCATATAAATACCATTAATTGGTTTATCAATACTACTTTGACCAAGTTGAAATGGATAATTTGGTTCTGTAGGTATTATTAATGCACCATTAATGCCATTAGTATACAAAGCATACATTCATAAATATGAATATCATTATAATAATAATATACATACTATGAGTTTGTTCAGTTGACCTAAAATGAATTTGATCTTTTCTAATTTGGATGAACGAAGAATCACCAACTAAACCACTATAAACTTTTGAACCAATTAATTTTAAAATACAAATTGTTGAACTACCAGGTATATTTAATGATTCTTTATATGCAGCATTAATTAAATCAAATGGTTTATAGTATGGTGTTGTCAATGTTTGACTATATATAAAACTCATTAGAAATCTAGAGTATTCGCCTGGATCCACACCAACTGACCTCCATGAACCAACACCATCTGCAACGCCAATAGTTGTAAAATCTTTACTAAGGAAAAAACTATCTTCACACATTCCTTCTACTTTACCAATTGAATTTATCATTCCTTTAAAATAATATTTCTTTGTGTGATTTTGAACTATTATTTCATAATTTGGTATTGATTCAATTTCTGTAAGTAATTAAATTCATTGGTTAATAATTTACTATTAATTTTAATATATATATATTATAACCAATACCCAAAAACTTACCTAAATTTATAATATCTAAACTTGTTTGTTTAATTTTTATTCTTCCAATCTGTTTACCATCATTACCCAACAATGTTAAATAAGATTCACTTTGTTGATTATTAAATATTTGTGATTGTTGTTCTATATCGAATTGTTCAATGGATGATCCTCCAATCCTGTCTAAATTTACATTGTTTAACTTTAAATTACAATTTATTGGTGATTCAATAAATACATTTTGTTGTGAATTTGATGAAACTAAACCATTACTATTGTTAAATAATGTTTGTTGCTGTAGCTGTGATATTGATGATATTGAATTTGTTAAATGAGTTGGTATTGTATTATGTTGATGCTGATGATGTTGTTGTTGTTGTTGTTGTTGTTGTTGTTGTTGTTGTTGTTGTTGTTGTTGATTAAATGACATTACTTATTAAATATTCTTTTTTTTTTCTTATTAATAATAATCTATTTAACTCATAATTTAATATGTTGCGCTATTTATTGTATAAAGGTGAAATGTAAATATTAAAAAAAAAAATGAAAAAAAGTTTGTTTTTGGAAAAAAAAAAAAAAAAAAAAAATTTTTTTTTTTTTTTTTTTTAATTTTTTTTTTTTCGTTTGGTTTCTAAAAAAATTTACTTTACAAAAAAAAAAACTATGATCGATGATGTCCAAATCTTTTGTTTGTTGTTATTGGTTGTGTGGTGAGACAAGATGTTGGTATTCTGTATTAAAGATGATTGTTATAATTTATGTTCAATTAATAATTTTTATATATGAAGTTTCAATATATTTGTTTAAAACTATACATATAAGTTAGATGAATAATTAAAATTTCGAAAATTTGAGTAAGATAATTTAAAAAATATTATTGCTGACGTTTTATTAATATGACTTGGTTCACCAGCTATACATCATTTTACACTAAAAATCAAGTAAAAATTTATTTAATTTAATTTTAAAATATTTAATTTATATCTATGGTAACCAACATATAAAAGTAAACTGCGATTTCTTCAATTATAAAAGAAAAAGTTAATTAGCTAATATGCTCGAAAATTTCAATTTTTTTCACAACAAGCTAAATAAATTTTTACTTGATTTTTTAAAATTTTAAAAAAATTAATTTGAAAATTTAGGTTGTGGCTCAATTCCAACCAAAACGGATCCCAATTTCAATGTTATCTAAATTTGTGAATATGCAAAGTTAAAAAAAAAGTATAAATAGATTTAAAAAAAATGAATTATAACAAACAAATAAATAAATAAACATACAAAAAATAATAAAAATAAAAATGAAATTAATTATATCTTTAATAATTTGTATACTTTCAATTTTGAATGTATCAGTTGTATCATCAACTGATGTAGCATTTGGTATTTGGAATAAGGATAGTGAATCAGCAGCAGTTGGATTAATCAATTTATCAAGTTCCCAAGTTCAAGAGAAATATGAAATGAACGGATACCAAATTGTTAATAACATAAGTTCTGCATTTAATCCAGTTACTAGTCAATTACAATTTATTGTAAAAAGTAAATTTGTATGTAATTAATAAAATTTTACAAATTTATAAATATAAAAAATCTTGGGGGGAGAAAGTAATAAAATATTAATTATTTTTTTTTTTTCAATAGGAAACTGATGGTGAAGAAACACAATTTTTAGCAATTGTTGATGTTTTGAACTGGGATTCTGCCTTTGGTTATTTTGGTGAATTTAATACTTCAATTAATTTCACAAGTTTACAATCAGATTGTACTACAAATGATGATAGTTTATGGGTTACCTATACAATGTTTGAAGAATATCCAAGTGAATTCTTTATTGGTAAAATTCATATTAAAGAAAATCAATTGGAAACAATTACAAGTATTAAAGGTACATTCTCTTCAAGTTATTATTCAACAATTACAAATCAATTAATTGTATCATGGTATAATAATACAAATGTAACTTATGTTGGATCATTTGATCAATTTGGTGAATCAGTTTCAATTGATAAATATTCATTATCAAATATGAATTCAGTTGGTAAATATTCTGTCCAAAACGCACCAGTTCCATATAATTTATTTTTCATTCCAAGTGAAAGTAAACCAACTGTACTTGGTAATATTAATATGAAAAATGGTAATTCAAAAATATTTTATTCTCAATTATTCCTTTTAGATACAAATACAAATTCATTTATGAATTTATTGTTCACTAAACCAAATATTGGTATTAATTCATGTATGGTTAGTTCTGGTTTACCAAATTCAAATGATTTTTCATTGTATGCCGTTTATTCAAATAGTCGTTCACAAACTGGTTTTAATATCGTTAAATTTAATTTACTCAATATTGAAGAACCAATTGAATCAATAAAACCAATTTCTTTTAATGTACTCGGTATGTGGATGACAACCTATAAACCAAATGTAAGACATTAAACAATAACCATACATTTAACAAATAAAACTAATTAACTTTTTTCGAATAAAGAAAAAGTTTTTTCACTTACACACGATGAAAATAAAATATCTGGACAATTGTAAAAATTTTTTTTTTTTTTTTTTTTTAATTTTTTAAAATTTTGCATTTCACTTTTAATTTTTTTTTTTTTTTTTTTTTTTAACTCTAGTTAAAACGAACACAACAATAAACTAGTTCTAATAAAAATAATGGAAACATTACCAGTTCTTTTAAGAACATTTAAAAAAGATAATCAATCATCTATATATAAGAATAATAGTAACTTTTATCAAATTTTTAAAGATAATAAAGATAAAATCGATTGTAAATTATCAATAGATTTAAATTATTTAGCATTCTCTGTAGAGAAAAATAATAATAATAAATTGATTATAACTTCATTATATAATAATAATAATAGTAGTAGTAATAATAATGTCAGTGCCAATTCATCACCTTCATCATCTTTATCATCATCTGCTTCATCAGTATTTTTATTTAATTCAGTTTTAAACAATAGTAGCAATAATAATAATAATAATAATAATAATAATAATAATAATAATAATAACAGCTATCATAATCGTAATATTCATAATAGTAGTACTCATCATCATCATTATGGTACAAGTCAAAATAATCACAGCGGCAGCCACCATCATCATTTTTACAGTCATAATAGTAGTTTTTATAAAGAATACATTGATAGGGATTTTCAAATATTAAGATTTTATCAACAATTACAACCGCAACAACAACAAGATTACAAAATAGAGATTGAAAATATATCAGATGTATTTCAGTATAGTTGGATGTTACCAAAAGTTCAAAAAGAGATTATATCATTATACAACAACAGTAATAATGATAATAGTTTACTTTCATCAAATTTAGTTGTATTGGATAAAAAACAACGTTCACTTCACTTATTATCAATATTTAAAAATTTAACAACAACAGACCAAACAATAATAACAACAACAACAACAACAACAGCACCAATTAAAATATCAGATATTAAATTAAACAAAACATTATGTATTATATCAACAATTCCACAAAACAGTAACAACAACAAAAATAACATCATAATTAAAACATTTAAAAACTATTTATTACATCATTTTATTTTACCATATGAAAATATATTACAACAATTAGATTTACCAACCACTAATGACACAAGTAAGTAATATGTACATATAAATATGTTAATAGTTAAACATACTAATAATACTATTTATTATAGGTATTGAAATATTATCATCAGATGATCAAGGTAATCTTGTATTATTAGTAGAGAGAAATATAGTTGTATTATTAAAAATCAAACAAATTGACAATTTGAATTATATATTTTTTATTCAAAGAAGATTTAATTTATCAAGTGGTAATAAAGAAATTTATCAAGATATTAGTATTGATCAATCAATTTATTTGAAAAAGTATATTGATAAATGGTTATTTATTGTAAATAAAAAGAATGGTGAAACTAGTATTTGGAATATAAATGGAAAAAAGAGAGGTGTATTTCAATTAAAGAATTTAATTAGGTCAACTAATGGAGGCGGTAGCATTGGTACAACAACAGGTAATAGTGAAATTACTGAATTTTCAATATCAAGTGATTTAATGTCAATAGTTTATAAATGTGAAAATGAACAATTGTACGTACTTTCATTGGATTACTGTTTTAAGAATATTACATCAATATCATATCCTGTAATTGGTTTGGTGAATTATTGTCAAACAAATAAATTGGATGATGAATGTGATATATTTTCACCATCTTCATATATGTCACCAATTATAAGTGGTGGTAGTGATAAACCAATTAAAGAAGAAACTATTGTAGATGAAGATGAAGATGACGATGATGAGCTATTTTCAAATGCAGAAGATATTAATAACAAGAATGAAGTTGTTCAATTTCATTGGTTTGAAACTACAGAATCATTATTAAAATTAGATGATAATCAAATTGAATTTGGTGAATTAAGTAATTGGATTCCAAAGAAATCTGGTGCAACATTATATCCATTAAATGGTTTCACAGTTAGTGGTAGTTTAAACATGAATGATGGTTATCCAACAAATAATACAAGATCATTATCAAGAGAAAACTCATTTGCATTCAATAACAACAAAAATTTAGGGAAATCACAATCAATAACTGATGATTTATATAAAGAAATGAATAGTAATGCATCTCCATTGGTAAAAAGTAATAGTAATAATAATTTCCAACAACAAATTTCAGCATCATCAAATAAACAACAAGATGAAAATTCATATTCATTAACTATTCCATTAATTGAAGAAACAAACAAGAAACAATTAATATCAACTCAATTATTTATTACACCAAAATTAATTATTTATCAAAAAGATTACAAGTTAATTGGTGACCAAGATAATGGTAATGATGGAGATAGTGACGATAGTGAAAGTGGTAATAGTGGTGATAAATTTAAAACAGAATTTTATTTATATGATAGAATTAAAATTGATAGAAAATCAATTGAAGTTGTAAATGGAGAGAGAGTTTTATCAATTAGGTTATTGGATCAATCATTTTATTATCTATCAGAAAAAGGTATATCATCAATTCTATTGGATACAAATCAACAGCAAATATTAAATAATTTAATTATGTTGGAAGGTGCTGAAAGTGCAAATCATTTGTGTTTATTGAATAAATGGAATAAAAGAGATTTGAAAGTACATGCACTTCATTTAGGTCTAAAGTATAGACAATTGGATGTAATTGAACCAGCATTACATAGTTTGGATTTGGATCAACAGTTAATTGGTAGTCGTTTACTCATAAATATCATTTTGGAAAATTCTGCAAACGCTGCAAATTCAAATCTTCATGATGAATCATTTACAAATGAATTATTACATATTGGTATGAATTTTATTGGTTTAATCATTAAAGATAGAGCTCAATTAGTACATCAATCCTTAAAGAAGCATAATAAATCAAATGTTAATAACAATGATGAAGATGAAGAATCATCTGATGATGACGATGATGAAAATAATCAAGAATTGAAAAATAAATTAAAAGTATCTTCAATTTTAATTGATCATACAGAACAAGCTAAACAAATTGGTAATATCAATTGGACTGAAACACTTACAACTCCATTAAATACAAGTACATTGGATCAACATCAATCATCAGCATATGCATCATTAAATCAATTACTTTCGCCACCACAACCACCAATTAATTTAGAAAACAGCACTGATGGCGTTGATAATAATAGCACTCAAAATACACCAATTCAAGATTTATTATTATTTACAAAGATATTGGAAGCGCTTAGATTATTTCAAAAACAAGAAATTAATATGCCAAAAAGAAAGCAACAACAACAACCGCAACAATACAATAATTATTATCAACAACAACATTATCAACAACATTATCAATATCAACAACAACAACAATATGGTAGTGGTGATTTAAATACTAAACAAATGAATGATATGGGTAATTGGTTTCCACCTGGATTAGTTGATAGATGGGAAAGAATGGAAGAATTGGAAATTATTAAAGAATCTTTAAATAATGGTAATATTTCAACATTGGTTTCATATATTAATTGGAAACGTGAAAAGAATGGGTTACTTTATCTTAAACCATCATCAAATTCATTACAACAACATCAACAACAATCAATTGCAGGTAATGGTGGTTCAAATTCAGCATTATCATCGTTATCATCTTCATCTGCTTCAACATCATTTTCAAATTTAAAATTTATATCAAATAATGGTCCATTCACATTTACAGATATTCAAAAGATTTCATCATGTTTTGTTTATCAATCAATTAGTCAAGATCAACTTGAACCTGCTATTAAACTATTGAAAACAATTGGTGCTGAAATAACACCAAATTTAAAACAATTGGCATTTCACACTAGTAGAAGAAACATTAGAAATCTATTATTGGATGCATTGGAAAATCATCCAATGGTTAAAGAAGTAATCACTGGTTCATCATCATCACAATCATTCTTTACAAATGAAATGTTGGAGTTAATTGATTTTCGTAGTAAATTGGATAAACTATATCCAAACTTTTCATATCATCGTGAATTTTCAAGATTATCATTTAAATGGAGACCATTGTTGGAATCTAAACCACCATTATTAATTCAACAACAGCAACAACTTCAACAGTATTATCAACTTCAAATGAAACAACAATTACAACAACAACTTTCACAATATCAAGATAGATTTGTTAAATTGTATGAATTTGATTTATATTCTGATGATGATATTAAATCATTTTGTCAAGAAATTGATGATTTCCTTGCAGATACAGAACACTATTATGGATTTCAAGTTATAACTCATGGTAATGCATCCATTCAACAAACAAATGTATATAGTAGTGGTTTCCTTAGAACCAGTTCAACAAACTCACCAATTGGAAGTAACATTAATAGTGGTATTGGTGGTAGTGGTGGTATTAATGTTAGTGGTAATAGCATTTGTGGTGGAGGTGGTAATAGTAATCCAAATTTATTAAATAGTAGTGGTGTTAGTAATACAACACCAACAGGTTATCGTAATCGTATTATACTTTATCCACCACCAACCAATAGTGTAAATAATAATACTTCATCGTCCTCTTCATCACTTTCAAATAGTTTGAATAATAGTAATTCATTCCAACAACGTCAACAAGAAATTAATAATTCGGATGGGTATTCTCATTATACTTTAAATTGGTTATCAAAATGGTCACACGATACAAAAGAACGTATTTTAATTGATAGAAAATATAAAATGGAAAAGAGAAATACAATTTCAAAATTATTTCATTCAATTTCACATAACCAACATCAATCAGTTCTAGATTGGATAAATCAATTAAATTCAAAAGAAATTCATTACCTTAGAAATTTAATTTTAACTAGATTTAATATTGTTAAATTAAATAATGGTAATAATCAACAACAACAAAAAGGTAATAGTAAGAAATCAAAAAAACAACAACAAATTCCAATTGAAGAACCAATAATTATTAATGAAGAAAATGAACAAGATAAAGAAGAAAGAAATTTATATAATTCAATTATTGAAGCATTAAAAACAAGTACACCATTTATTAGAGATATGTTTTTAAACCATTTGGCAAAGAGTAGAATATTTTTAATTGATGTTGAAACAAGTCCATGGTTTCATATTGATCATCAATATAAATCATTTTCCATTGGTAAGAATTATATTTTAATGAAACGTTTGGCATATAATCATTTATTGTTTCCAGAATTGGTTAGTGATGGTAACGGTAATGGTAGTGGTAGTAGCGAAACTAAAATTGTTGATTCCATATTTAAATCTCATTTATATCCATTAAATCAAATATTACCAATTCAAGGGTTAGATAACGAAGGTCAATCATCATTTGAACAACAATTGGAATTCCATAGATTCTTTATTGAATTTTGCATAAAAAACAAATTATATCTATTGTTATCAAGTTACTTAGATAGTTATCGACTAGCAAAAACTCAAGCTGATAGAAAACAATTATACATTGATTTAAATTCAACTATTGTTTCATCAGATTTACAAATTCAATTGTTACTTTTATTCAAATCAAGAACAAAAGTTGATTACATTAAATCAAATTTAATTAATTTATTACCAATGTTGGATAGTGATAAACCAACACAATCTGATGATGAAGAAGATGAAGAAGATGAAATTGATACTAGAAAACCATCAAAACCAATAACATTAAATTTATCTGAATTTGATAATCCATCAAATATTCAAAACCAATTGAATCAATTTTATTTGGTATTAAATCAAATAATTAAAAAATATCCAAATCAACCATTAATTACATTGGCTTCAATGATTTATTCACCAACTTCAAGTATAAAAGATTTAATGTCAACTATAACTGATCAAGGTAATAAGTTGGATTCCAAAAAGTTTTTATCAAAAATTAAAAGTAAATATCCAACTATTTTCAAAGTTTTAGATAATACATGTAATGGTAGTAGTAACAACAACAATGGTACAAACAATTTCAACAAATCAATTAAACCACGTGATATAATTACATCAAAACAAGATATTACATTATCAGAATTATTGGAAAGTAATTCATTGTTTAGCTTATCAAATTTATTTGGTTCAGTTGATCAAGATTCAAAAAGATTGTTAATTAGTGATTTCAGTACTCAATCATTTAAAGAAGGTTATTTAGATCGTATTGATATATTTTATTATTTAGAAAAAGGTCGTCCATTAAAAGCATTTAATCATTTATATAAATCAATTAATGGTACATCAGATAGTGGTGATGAAGAAAAAGAAATTAAATTTACAAATAAAGAGCAAAGAAATTTAGTTGGTTGGTTAATTAGATTATTTTCAATTAAACATGTTGGTCAAAAGAAATCTGTATCATCAGCAATTGCTTTATTGGATTTATGTAAAATGTTTGAATATACAACAATGGTTAGAACTGATATTTCCATATTACAACGTATACTAAATAACAAGTTTACGATCACACCAAATAATTCATCACCTGTATTATTATCATCCTCATATGGTAATTATATTGGTATTAGTAGTAATAGTGGTGGTGGTATTGGTGATAGTATTGATCAAGATTATTTAAATTCATATCAACTAGAAAGTATAAATCTATTCATATCATTATATCCAACACCTGAATCATTAATTGAAATTATAAATATAACAAATTCAAGTTCACCACCAACCAACAGTGGTTATTCAAATTATGGTATTAATCAATATTCAAGTAATCCAATACCAGGTTCAGCAATTCAAAGAATTATCAGTAGATTTGAAAATACAATTGTATTGGATGAACCTTTATCAGTTGATTTAATTAATAACAATTGGTATTTGTTAACATTCTTTTGCCAATGTCATTGTATAATTAAACCAATAAGACAACTTGAACATCTTGCAACTACTGGTAACTGGTTAGAATTTATATATCAATCACAAATTCAAAACTTTCCAATTGTTCAAATTAAAGAAATTGTATCAAATAAAATTACAAACACTGGCATTAAATCTCATTTATTATTAATATTGGAACAAATTTCAAATGAAAGAAAAAGATTGTATATTCAACCATCCACCACTACCGCAGATTCAACGAGTAGTAGAACATCTGAATTATTAAATATTTCAATGAAATATTATCCAATTGAAGAATCACAATTGAATAATGATATAATTGGTTACCTGTTATCATCATATCGTTCAAATGATCCAAGAAATTATCTATTATATAATGCAACTAAAGATAAAAGACCATTACTTGCTGTAATTGCAAATTGTATTGATAATGATGGCGGTGCAAATAAATCAACAAACAACTGTTTATCAACAATTGAATGTTTAGTAACTTGGTTATGTGTAAACACACCAAATTTATCAAAATTCTTGTCTGGCGGTAATGATGGTGGTGCTTCATCATTGGTTGATGATAGTTTTGATTTAGATGCATTAAACATTTCATTGGACCACCATATTGTGCCAAATATAAAGAAATACAATTACAGTGATTTGGTAAATTCAATTCAATATATAATTCAAAATAGAAAAACATTTATACTGCTTCAAGCATTTAAAATTTTCCTTCCAAAGAATATTTTAATGAACTATTTGAAATTTGTAAATCAATTCCATCAATATAGATTTGAAGATTCAGAAGAAAGTTTAATGTCATTCATTAATGATTTGAATAATTTCAAAGGTGGTGATGGTAATAATAACAACAACAACAACAATGATAACTCATCAATCATTGATCCATATTTTGAATCAAAAGAGACAGTATTGAAAATGGTAGTTGAAATCTGTGAAAATTTGTTAGATATGTTTTCATCATATGAAAGAGAACACTTTATTGGTATATTACATAAATCTGGTATTTCAAATACATTTTCAACATTATATTCAACATTGAATCTATTGAAAAGAACACAAATGCAAGATAAAAGTATATTTATGGATCCAAAATTAATTGTAGAACATTTAATTGAAAAAGGATTGTTTAAAGAAGCTCGTACATACTCTTTTGAAAATTCATTGGATAAAGATTTGGTTACAGTTGCAGAAGTTGAATCATTGATTAACCATTATCAACAAGGTTGTCTTTGGGAATTAGAACAAGAAAGAATTAATCTTTGGAAGAAATGTCAACATTATTTCGTTCAACATCAATGTAAACCAGATATTGCAGGTGAATTATTTTATAATCGTGGTAATAATATTCAACCAAGTAAAGAAAAGGTATTTTTACTTTCAATTTCGGTTGAATGGTTTGAAAAGTCAATATCGATGTCAATTGATAAACAATCATTCATTGAAGATTTAAAGAAACAAATTTTATTACTTTCAGTTGGTTTATCAAATCAAGATTTAATTGATAAATTTGACATTGATGATGATGGTTCATATGATTATTATTCACCATCTCCAATTGGTCGTTCAACATCATCAGCAACTAGTTTAAATAATAGTACTTCTTCATTCCATAAAAATAGAGCTAGTACAAGTATTAATAGTAGTGCTAACTTTAGAAACGATAGAAATTCAACTGTTGGTAATAGTAGTGGTAATAATTTATTATCATATTTTTCATCACCAATGCATTCGCCATCCTCTTCGTTATCTTCTTCACCAACTGATCTCAACGATACTTCCCCATTAAAAGATTATTCACAACGTCAACAAAATTTCAATAGAAAATTAAATCAACCAACTACAATTACTTCATCGTCACCTCCATTACAATTTAATTTAATGAATAATTTAAATAATGCAACCAACAATACATCAACTACCAATACAACCAATTCAACTCCATTATCCTCTTCTTCTTCAACCATAAATAATAATAATAATATTGGAATTTCACCAATTAAATCAATTCAATTAGAACCAAAAGCATTGGATAATGTATTGGCAACATTATTAAATTCAAATCAAAATTATGAAGCTGATCAAATAGTTGAACAATTTAATTATAAATCTATAGACTATGAAATCATTTCAACAATGAACAAAATTGTAACAAGAACAATTTCACCAAATCCCTCACAATTTCCATTGGATATTGTAAATGAACTAAATCTTGATTATAACCTTGGTAAATGGTTAAAGCAACAACAACAACAACAAAATCAAGATTCCTCTTCTTCATTATCTTCAACCATTTCAATTACAGTTGAAAATATTTTAACTACTTTAGAGAATTTATCATCATTTTCAACAATGGCAAAACCAGCAACCAAATCAATTATCACCAAGTTCAACGTATCAGAAAAACTATCAATTAGTTATTCAGAGTTATTATTATCAAATTCATATGAAATTTTAGATCGTTTATTATTATTGGGTAAAGATAATTTCAGATTAATTAAATCATTCATTTCTACAAACCATTTGGATATTGTAAAAATTAATGACCAATTAGTTGATTTATTCTCTTCAACTGTAATCAATCAATATAATAAAGCAGAAGCAGGTGGCGGTATGAGTAGTTTATCATTATCATTAGATGATAAATCAACAAACAAAACTAGTACATTTAATGGAATTGATCCAAATTGGACATCAGAAGAATTTCATGAATTTATTAGAATTGGTCGTGACCCATTTTCATTTGGTATGAAGTTAATTGAATCAACTGGTATCAATTATCAAAAGTATTTCTCTGTTGAAAATTCACCTGGAATATTAGGAAATGGAATTGGTAATTATTCATCACCCGTATTAAATAGAGGTGGTAATTCACTAAATGCAAATAACAGTGGTAAAATTACGTCACCAATTGGTATGGAAGCAGAAGTTGAAATGTTTGTTAGAGCTCATTTTTGTTTTGTAGTTGCATGTAGTGTTGATGGTACAATATTGGTATTGAACATTGTTAAATCACGTGTTAACTATTATGCAGATTCAGGAAAATATAAATTATTGGTACGTTTAATCACTGGTATGCAATGTTATAATGAACTCCAATCAATTTTTGATATACTATTAGCACATAATCAATTTGAACTATTGTTAAGAAAGAAAATTCATCAACATGAAGACCAAAATGGATTGAAATTAGCATTGAACAGTTATCTAATGAAGAAACAACCATTGTACCATGAAAAATTGGAGATGCTATTCCTTCGTTTTAACATGTATCGTGAAATTGCATTAAATAATGAACAGAAAGCACGTTCAAGATTGGAATCATTAGGCAGAGACCCAAAGATTTCATTGATAAGTAATGCAAGTAAACAAGAATTACTATCAATAATGAAAGATTTTTTGGATGCAGCTGATAATTATAGTAAAGAAAGAAGTCAACGTACAGCTCAAACTTGTATATCAATGGGTGCATTAATTGCGTTACAAATTAAATCACCGGAAACTCGTATAATCAATTTACGTTCAACAGAAGCAAAACAATCTATGGTTCAACGTTCATTGTTTAAAGAATCATTAATCATTGCAAATGCTTATAATTTAAATGCATATTCTGAATGGATTGATGTATTATTCCAACAGGTAATTGTAAATGGTAATTTCAATTATTTAAATGATTACATTGCCTATTTCTCTCATTCAAATTTATTTTATTTAGATTTAATTAAAAGAGTATGTATTTAAAACAACAATGATCATAGTAATACAACAACAACAAATTATATACAACACATTCTAATTATTTATCAACGCATTACACAGTATAAAACAGATACTAAAACAGGTAAAATTCAACATGTTAAAAATATTATTCAAAATGTAATAGTCGATAAAAATTTAAAGAACGAACTTGCAAGAGAATTACAACTTGGCAATTTGTAAATAAATAATAAAATTAGTAATTTAAATCTATTATACATAAATAATAATATATTTATTTAAATTTTATTGTTATTATTTAATTATCATCTTTTCTAACCCAAATTTCATCATCAATTAAATTAAAATGAAGTTTATAAAGTTGACAGGTTTTTTTAAAATTTGATATAGGTTGAATACTTTTTGAATACTTGTTTGGTGTTGTTTGTACATTATTTTTATCTTTGTTTTCATAGTTATTGTTGTTTTTATTATAATATTCCATTGCTTCCATATATTCTTCTTTTTCATCATAAAAGCTTGGGTCGTAATCGATAAACTGAGTACCAATATCAATAAAGAATTTTCTATAACTTGATGTATCCAAAATAAATTTTCTCCTAAGATAGTAATATTAGTACATATACATATACACTCTTTCAGATGTTAATAATTTTTGATTAGTAAATATACACATACCAGAATATTTCAATTAAATCACCAGGTATTATATTAACTGTATTATAAACGATTTTTAATGCTATAAATCTTGCAAATTCTCTTGATAGATTAAAACCTTTAAATCCATTCATTCTTTTTACAACTGAAAAAAAATTTGTTTTTTCTAAAATCTTTTTTTCCCATTCAACAACGGTTTGAGGAATTTTAGAGGTTTTGGTTGGTTTCGAATGAATTGGGGAAGTTGTAGTAGTGGTTGTAGTAGTTTGTAGTTTCTTTTTTGGTTGATCAATTTGATTATTATTATCTGGTATCCTTTTCAATTGACCTTGTTTTTTAATTGTTGACGTTGGTGAAACATCGTCATCTGGTTTAAATACTGTCAATGCCATTGAAGAAAATGATCGTGTACTTTTGACAACACCAATTTCAGATAGTGTTATATTTAATTCATTGCTATTATCCTCAGTTGGTGGTGGTAATGATAGTGAAGAACTGCTTTTAAAAATACCTCTTTCTGATTCTGAAAAATGATGATGACAACGTCCAAGATGTTCGCATATTTTACCAGAAATACCAATACCACCACATCTTTTGCTATTACCAATATCGGAACCACTTTCACTATTATTTGTAATTTGAACTTCAAGAGATGGATTATTTGTAATTTGAACTTTAAGAAATGGGTTATAACCTTTTGTCAACGCCCAAAAACCAGTACTACCATTAAATAATAATTTACCAGTTTTAAAAATACCACTTTGATTGAATAAACAATTTGTAACATATTGTCTTAGATCTTTTTTATTAGTTGATTTTGATGGTTGAAATAATGAACTATTGATTTTAAATATATCACGATGTACATTCATATAATGTAATATATAGTTATTCTTAATGAAGTCTAATTTCTCCTTTTCTTCGTTTGATAATGATTTATATTCATTTTTTGTTATTATATGGTTTTTAATTAAATTTGTAATTGAATAAATTGAAATTGATATAATTGGAGTTAAATGTAGATACGTGTCTGGTAGTTGGTCCAAGTAACTCAAATTTATAAAATCTGGTAAACCTTGTACGCAAAGTTCACAGCAACATGGTTCTGGTTTTATTTTTAATTCGCCAATTATTTTCTTTATACTTTCAACTCCATTTTTTACATTTGAATATGAAGAGCCAGATCCTTTATGTATAGTTAATATATTTCTAATTGTATCACTATCAAGTACATCGACCGGATAATTGTACCACATATAATCAATTTTCTTGCCAATTTTATAATGTTTTATTGAGCTAGTGTTTATTCCTTTCATTTTTATATTATAATTTAATAAAAATGTAATCAAAAATAAAAAATTCAAAAAAAAAAAATTCAAAAAAAAAAATCTTTTTTTTTTTTTTTTTTTTTTTTTTTTTTTTTTTTTAATTATGGTATTGACAATTTTCTTTAATTAATTGGCATGGTCGTCCTCGTTTACTTATTATCCCACATTTTTGTTTGTTTGATTGTATTTGGGTTTGAGGTTCAGGAACTAACCAAGGATCAACACTACAACCTGACTGTAATTTCCAATATCCTTTTAAGATGAACGAATTTAATTCTTTACCAGATTGAAATAATTGTTTATTGAAATTTAAACACGACGAAATTGAATCTCTATTTTTAACCATACTTTTACTTATGTTTAATTTTACAATGTGAGACGAAATAAAATTATAAATTTCTTTAATATTTATAAATTTTATTTCGTTTTCGTTGTTGTTTGATCCATTATTTATATGTAATTGAATTAATACATAGAAAATTACAACCAAATAATCTTTTAATTCTGCCATTTCACTCTTTAGAATATTTGGTGTATTTCTAATACATAATATACATTTACATTCAATTAATTCCTTTTCCATTATTCCTTTTTCAATATTTAAAAATGTTTGATATAGTTGTTCAAAATTTGATATTTTTAATATTCCAAATGGTGATTGATTATTGCTATCCATACCTTTAATATATATTGAATATATTAAAAATTATAACAAAAAATAAAATAAATACAATGATTATTAATTAAATTTTAATAAATAAAAAGAAAAAAAAAAAAAAAAGTCAAACAAGTATCTTAAGAGAGGTTATTAAAAAAAAACTAAAACAAAACGATATAAACAAAAATCACACACTTAATTTATCTACCCAAAAACACACACCACCAATACTTTCACACCACTATAAAATAACAATGAGTGGCTATCTTTTGTGTGCTTGTTTGTTGTGTGGGTAGTTAATAATAATTAATAATTCAATATTAATCTACAATCAAGCGAGCAAGTGGTGAATCTGCAAATAATCTACAAACGTATTATCATAATTAGCCGTGATAATTTGTGTGAATGTATTTACAAATTAATAAATTTTAAAAAAGGGTTTATTATGAATGATTTGGTTTTTTTTTTTTAATTAAAAAATATATATAATAGTGGCGTTATTATAATTAAATATGTTATTATTTGAAATGTAAATTTGTAGTCAACAAAGGTGTCTTTAAAGGTTCAAGCGAAGTTTATGTGAAAGACAATCATGATAATTACAGTATGTATTTACAATTTATCGTTGTTAAAACGGATTTTTATTATGAATCATTTTTTTATTTAAATAATAATAATAATATTTATTTTTTTATATATATTTATTTATTGCATGATTGAAGTTGTTGTATTTGATGGTTATTATTGTTGTTATTATTGTTGTTGTTGTTTGAATACAAATTTGTAGTTGATGAAGTTGGGGAAGAAGGTAATGATATTGAAGGTGTTTTATTATTATTTTCAAAAAAGTTATTTCCAAAATCGTCAAATCCAATGTATATTGTTGAATTATTACTTGATGAAGTTGTTGTAGTTGTTGTTGTAGTTGTAATATTGTTGTTATTTTCATTTGAATTTACTTTTTTAACTGCTCTTTCATCAATCATTTCAATAAATTGTGGATGTTCTTTTCTTTTTCCACCAGTTGTGCTACTACTACCGCTACCACTTGATCCATAATTACCATTTGCTTCATAATCATCAGAATAATAACTTTCGCTGTCACTATCACTATAATCGCTATCTTGTTGCGCTGTTTGCTTTTGATATTGTTGTGATGATTGTTGTTGTTTTTGTGGTGATTGTTGTTGATAACCATGTGATTGTTGTTGTTTTTGCACATTATTATTATTATTATTATTATTATTATTATTATTATTATTATTATTATTATTATTATTATTATTATTATTATTATTATTGTTATTATTTTTTACAACTTTAATATTTTTTTGAACGTTTATGATCTTTTTTGATGAATGAAATGAGCATTTGTTCAATGGTTTCTTGCATATATTACCACGGTTTGTAATAGCTCCACAAATTGCAGGGTAGTTTGGTGAATTACTGTCATTGTTGTTGTTGTTGTTTTCATTTTGTTCATAATCATCATTATTCCAAGGATCATAAGATGTATCTTTGAGTGTCCAATAACCAAATCCAAACAATTCTTTACCAGATTTGAAAATACGGTGTTGATGTGAAAGACAATTTGTAACACTATTTCTATCTGGAATTAAATTATTTAAATTTAATAATGATTTATGTGTTGAAATGTATGAATTAATATCAACAGTTGTAACGTAACTTTCTTCTGAAATTTTATCATCATTTGTTTCATCTTCATCATCATCACTACCATTGTTGTTGCTACTAATAATATTGCTATTGTTATTTGTTGTTACTTTTTTTGAAATACCTTGAGCTGATAAAACATAAATAATAACTTTGAGGTGATCTTTTAATTCGGCAGATTCTTTTAATTTTTGTGGTGTTCCTTTTATACATAATATACAATCACAATTTAATTGCGATACTGGCATTTGATTCTTTTGTTGTGGTTGTTGTTGATGTTGTTGATGGTGATGTTGTGGTGGTTGCTGATATTGTTGTGATTGTTGTTGTTGAATATGTGATGAAGATAAAACAATTGGTGTAGTAGTAGTTGATGTTGATCTTGGTTTATTCTTTCTTCCTTTAATGGTTGGACTATTTTGAGTTTTATAATTTACGATGTCTTTTGAGTGAAATGGGCATTTGTTCAAAGGTTTTGCACAAAGATTTCCACGATGGGTAACGGCATTACACAAATTATCAACTGATTTGGCAATAGATTTATAATGCTTTTGTTCCCAAGGATCGTCGTTATATAATAAACCCCAAAATCCAACACCATATTTAATTTTACCACTTTTGAATAACTTATTTTTATATGATAAACAATTGGTTACACTATCTTTATCCATAATTAATTCACTGAAATCCAATACTCTTTTATGGCTTTGAATGAAAATGTTGATATCTTTAGTTTGAACGTATTGATATTGGTTTTCTTCATCTTCATCTTCTTCATCATCATCTTCGTAATCACGACTATGTTTATTATTGTTGTTTTTACCACCATTATTTTTATTGTATTCTTTCTTTTGTTTATCAATTAAAACGTAAATGATTGTACGAAGATAATCTTTTAATTCTGGTGATGCCAATGTCTTTGATAATATAAATGGTATTCCTTTTGTGCATATTAAACATTTACATTTCGAAATTACAAAATTATCTATATTATTATGATCACCATGGTTTATAGTATTTTGTTGTTGTATTAATTGTTGTTTATTATTATTTTTATTATTATTATTATTATTATTATTATTGTTATGACTATTATCGTTGCTATTGATGTTTATGCTATTATTATTGTCATTGGACCCTTGGTTGAAAGTCATTTTTTTTTTTTTAATTTTTTAAAAAAAATATCTACAAAATAGTTTTTATATGTTTGATTTTATATGTATAAATTATATGAAATAAATTATTTATTTTTCCCGAGGTTGGTTAGAAATTAAAATAATAAACAAAAAAAAAAATAAAAAAAAAAAGAAATTAAAAAATATTTTCTCACACACCCACACATACCTTTACACACGCACACACACACATACACACACACTCACACACACATACCTTTACACACACACACACACACACACACACATACACATACACATATATATGCACATGTTTTTTTAAATTATTAATAATTATATAATAACTAAAAAAAGAATAGTGAATATTATAAAAATGAAATTGTAGTTTAAAATAAAGTAGTAGAGGATAATATTATCTCATTAGAAATGACACGTAATAATAATAAACTAGTAAATTTATAAATTTACTTTTTTTATATATATATATATGTATATATGCATAAATTTTATTAAAAACCAGTGTCTTTACATGAAAATCTATTACTATTATTGTTATTGTTATTATTGGTATTTCCAAAATTATTATAGTTGACATTATTATTACCATTTTGATAATTAAAAGAAAAATTATTAAAGTGATTACTATTATGATTATTGTTATTACCATAATTTATGATATTTTGAAAACTATTACTATTGTGATTACTATTGATAAAACTACTATTTAAATTACCATTGTTATTATTATTATTATTATTGTTGTTATTGAAATTAAATAATAAACTGTGATGGCTATTTAAATTATTTAATTTTTTGAATACTGGTTCATCTTCGTAATCATCTTGGTCATTATCATCACTACTACTGTTATTATGATAGCTTTGGTGTTGATTACTATTGTCATTAGAACCATTGTTATATTGTTGTGAATAGTTATTACCAGTGTCTAATATATTTGGTCTTTTCTTATATGGAAATGACTGTTGTTGTTGGTGATGGGTTGGATCAATTGGTAAATGATTTATTTGTAATGGGGGAGGGTGTTGGTGTGTTGAAGGAGATTGTTGAATTTGGTGTTGAAAAATAGAAGGCAATGGGCTATATGGCAATGGTGATGTTATAGTGGAAGTTGTTATAGTTGGTGTCAATGTTAAATTGTTATTATTGTTGACATTATTATTATTGATATTTACATTTGTATTTGATTGAGGTAATGACTCGTAATCACCATTACTATTTACATTTGAACCATGCCACCTACATCTCCCAATGATTTGACAACTTCCAATTTTAGTTGGATGGTTACACATTGTCGATGAATGTTTAGTTCTTTTGGTATATTGTTGTTGTTGCTGTTGTTGTATTACACTATTATTATTAATGATACCATAATTTTTATTGATATTGTTGTTATTATTTACATTATTATTATTATTATTATTGCTGCTATTGTTATTATTTATTAAAAATGATGGATATAATAAATAATTATTTGCTTGTTGTTGCTGTTGTTGAATAATTTGATGTTGATTATCATCTACTTCATCATCTTCTTCATCGTCATCATACTCATCATCTTCTTCATCATCACCTTGATGTTGTTTATCATCACTACTATTTATATTTACATTGTTATTTTTAGTTATATTGTTATTATTGTTACTACTATTGTTGTTGCTATTATTATTATTATTATTTGACCAAGGATCAGCTACTTTTTGAATCATTGACCAATAACCAGTTGCGGTGAATAATTTACTGCTTTTACCACTTTTGAATATTCTTGGATGATTTGTAAAACAAATTGAAATGTATTGTTTTAAATTACATTGACCATTTTCAGGGAATAAATTTGGTAATAGTGATTTATGATCGGTCATAAAACTAAATATTACTCTTGTGTGTACATAATTTAATTGAAGTATTTGTTTTTGTTTTAATTTTTGTAATGCTGAATCTGTACTACCACCACTAATATTACTACTATTTACAGTTTGCTGTTGTTGTTGTTGTTGTTGTTGTTGTTGTTGGCTATGATGATGTTTGAATTGTTGTTTTATCATGACATATAAAATAACAATTAAATATTCCAATAGTGAAGATGGAGTTGTTGGTATTTGTAAATTCTTTAAATGTTGAGGTAACCCATTATTTAAACATAAATCACAATTACATGGCATTATATAATTTGAAAGTAATAATTGTTGTTGCTGTTGTTGCTGTTGTTGGGTATTGATTGTATTGTTTTTATTACTTTTATTAACTCTATTTAATATTTCATCTTTTAAAATTCTTTTAATTTGTTTTAATATTGTTTCTTTTGGACTGTTTGAAATTACACTTTCTGATTTCCTATGAATAATCTCTTTAATTTCAATATATTCTAATGCTTCAACTGGTTTACCATTAAAATAAAATGATTCTACATTTTGACCAATAGTATAAATTTTAATATCATCAACAATAACATTATTATTACTACTACTATTACTACTATTACTATTGTTGTTGTTTATATTATTTGTATTTGTTATTATTGTCATCATTGTGCATTCATCATTATTATTTTTTTTTTATATTATTATTTTTATTATTGTTAACGTGTGCTTTGTATTTTAAAAAAAAAAAATTTGTGTGTGTTTAAAAATTTTAATAAAAAAAAAAAAGATATTTTTATTTTTTTTTTTTATTTTTTTTATTAAAATTAATTAAATTTTTTGATTATTACTATATACACAAAAAAAAAAGAATTGAACTTATTGGTTCTAATATATATTTAATTTTTATGAATGACATATTAATTTGCGAAAGTATAATTGGTGCTACTAGATATAAAATTAATAGTAATGTCTATTACTACTACCAATAAACAAATCATACTTTTTAATATGTACATAATTTACTTTTATAGGTTTGAAAAGAATAAACATATGCTAAACTTCAAATAATAAACAATCATTACATGTAAAAATTAAAATTCTTTTAAAAATTTATATGGCGTGTGATATTTTTTGATTTTTTTTTTTTTGAATTTTTTTGATTTTTTTTTAATTTACAACAACATAAATACACTATCTAAATGTCACAACAACAAAAACAACTACCAATTTATATACAAAAATATATATTAAAAATATTATGTAATTTTATAAATAAACAATTTAAATCAATTGATCCAATTCCAGTTTTTATTGATTATAGATGTAATGAAAGGGAAACCTTTAATTTACTTTTATCATTGGTTTTGGTTAATCATACATTTTTAAAAACAATTCAACAAAATATATATGTATCCATAGATTTCAATTTCTATAATAATATTATTAAAAACCCAATAGATAATAAATCAGACATAAACAACAACACATTATCCACAACCATCGCCACTACCTCAACCATCATTACTGAAGAAATGGAAAAACAAGAACAAGAAGAATTAATTAAAATTTATGAAAATAATAATAATAATGATTATTCTATTATTAAAATTGGTAATATTAAAGTATTAAAACTTCATTATGATTCGGAACAATCATGTTATTATAAATTAATAAATGTTGGTAGTAGTAATGGTAAAATACCACATATTGAAATTGAAATTACATTGGATACTGTAAATAAATTATTAAAATTACTTTCAGTACATGGTAATTTAAATAAATTAATAATTAGAAATATAAATGCATTATCAGATTTCGATTTAATTCCATCATTATTGGAATGTGAAGCAACAAATAACATTCAATTATTAGAATATGAAATTAATTCAACAACATCATTAGAATCATTAAAATTGTTGGGTGAAAGAGTTAATAAAATATTTCAATTAAAGATAAATAATTGTTATTCACCATTAATTATATTGGAAGTATTTAAACGTTATCATAAATCAATTCATCAAATTATAATTGTTTCTCAATTAACTCCACCAAATACAACATTTTCAATATATAAATTATTATCTGGTACATTACCACCTGTTGAAACTTTATTGGAACAAAATTCAGATTTAAACATTTCACAATTTCCATTGGATCATCAACAGTTGACAATTAACTATTTTAAAAATTTAAAAAGCTTTAAATTTTATTCAATTGAATCAACATTTCAAGATTATGAATGTTTATTAAATTCAATGTCAAAAACTGATGAAAATATATCATTAACATTATCAATATGTTTTGATAAATTGATTTACTTTTTATCAACACCAAAAGAAAGAATTGATTTGGATATATTAAAATGTGAATGTAATAGTTTAATGGTATCAAGATATAATAGTGACGATGATTATTCTAATACTATAGATTATAATACTCAACAACAACAACAACATGATGAAGATATACTTGAATTTGAAACTGGTTGGTCAAATATTTCAAAATTATTATCAGAAAGTAAAGTTTTAAAAAGTTTGGAAATTTGTCATGAATGTAGTAATAGTGGCCAATCTTTAAAATGGCCAAAATCAAAACCATTCCCAAAATCATTTTCAGAGAAATTCGCAAATCTACTTTCAAATATTCCATCATTGAAAAAAGTATTGCTAATGGGTTCATCTGATCCAACCGTATTTAATGAAATCATTAAAAATTCAAAAACAATTACAAGATTTGAAACAAGTCTTCTAGAAAAATCTTGTGATTCCATTGAAAATTATAAATCATCAATTGATGATTTATTAAATTTAAATCCACATATTCAAGAATTTAGATTCTCTATTTTTAAATTAACTCAAAATGAAAAAACTAATTTATGGTCATACACTGAACATTTTTTAATTGATTATAATAATTTTAAATAAATATCAACGCAAACTACATTTTTTTGTTTTTTTTTATTAAAATTTATGATAATATAATTTTCAAAGTAATTACCATTTTTTTTTATTTATAAATATCTTGTTTATCAAAAAAAAAAAAAATAATAATACACCTAATCAATGATTTTTAGATATTATTTTGATTCAAAATAAGTCATACAAAAAATATGTTAATGTTTTTTTAGGAGATATCAATATAAAATGGTTAATCATATAAATAAAAGTGTATTACTATTATTGCTATTGCCATTACTATTTATTAGTGTAAATTGTCAATTAACAAACTCAATTTCAGAACCAGATTATTCATGTGTTGATAAAATTGTTTCAACAGTCAATGATCCAACAAAATATGTTTTTAATTCTAGTAATCTATATGAATATTGTAATCCAGCATCAATGAATTTCCTATGTATTGATGGTCTAGTTTATATGGCTTCTGTATTAAATCAAGATCAGGTATTTATAAATCCACCACTACTAAATTGTTTACAAAAGATTGTTTCATTGTATGTATATACCAATACTGTTTTAATAAGAGGAAAAAAAAAAAAGATTGTGTTTTTTTATTAATTTTAAATAACACACAACATTAATTTTAATATAGATATATAAATGGTGGAAAACTTCCAATTGACTTTTTTTCTTCAAATACTTTAATGTTACCTCAATTATCATCTTTGTAAATATTATATTATATTATGTTTAAAAATGGAAATTAAAAACAATATAATTAATAATATAACTTTATGTGTGTGTGTATATAGATTAATCTCTAGCATAACAACTGATGTTAATATTAGTGGTAATTTATTTAACCAATTGAATAACTTGTGAGTACCTTTTTATTTTTTAAATATAATGATTATTACAGTTTGTTTATACTAATACCAAATTTTTAAAACAGTTATATAGAATTAACAACAAAAACAAAAAATATTATTTTATCAGAAATAAGAAATGTAAATACTCTGTAAGTTGTTAATTAACATTGAATATATTTTATATATAATATTAATTTTTATAATATTAATAATAATATTTAACAAAATGAACACAGTGAACTGCAATCGTTTTTGTTGAATGGTGAAGTTTTTAATTGGACATATACAAATGATTTAACTTCAAATGGCAATTTATTAAATAAATGGACATTACCAGTCGGAAGTATACCATCAATGAAATTTATGAATATAAATCAATTGTAAATATATTATTTAATACCACTATACAATTACAAAATATTGTAAAACAATTTATTAATATTCAATAATTGTAGAAATTTACAAATTAGTTTATTTGATTCTTCAAGTTTTTCAAATTTAGCAAATACTTATTCTGATATTATATCTTTAACTATGTATTGTCTTTTTTAATTAATTAATTGACAATAATACAATATCAAAATATATAATACTAATAATTATAAAAAAAACTAATTTTAATAGTCAGTTATATAATGTTCCTGCTCAATCTCTTTTTGATATTCCATTTTTACCTGAATTATTTAATTGTGATAGTAAAACAATGTATGTACTAAAAATACTAATTCCCAACTATTAATAATTTTAATACTAATCATTTCAAAAACACCATTTCATTGTATTCATAGTGTTTATAGTTTACCATTTAGACCAATTACAAATTTTATTGATTTATCAACTATCACATTAGGAAAAGTTATTAATTTATCATTTTTACAAGTTGGATACAATTTTAATGTAAATAATAAGTTCCCATTTATCAATTCACCTTCTGTTTCTTCAATTGAATCATTGTAAGTATTTTTTTTTTTTTATTTACTTTTATAATATTATCATTAGTGTGAATACTAATTAGTATGTTTATAAAACCAGTACATTTAATGATGGAAATTTTACAAATATTATTGACTTTAATATATTTGGTTCAAAATTAACAAAATTGGATTTATCAAATAATTTAATATCAAGTGAATTACCAGAATTTAATTTTAGTCAAAATTCAAATTTGGTTAATATTATATTAAATGTAAATAAGATTACAGGTACTGTACCAAATTCATGGTGTCAATTAGCAAATTTTCAAGTTAGAAATAATTTATTAAGTGGTGATTTACCATCATGTTTTCAATGTTTTTATTCATTACCTAGAATTAGTTCACAATTTTTACCAGGTAATAAATTTAATCCAATTCAATCAAGTCCATGCACAACTACAATTCCAAATCTAAAATTTAATAATATTGATAATTGTTATTATTATACTGGTAATGATTTAGGTTTTGATAATTCATTTTTTACCACTGATCAAAATTCTTTCTTGGTTAAAGATATAAATTGGGTAACAATTATACCAAATAAGAAATTTAAGAATTGTTATGTTGGTGATTTATCAAATAGACCAAAACTATTTAAATTTATATATCAATCAAATGGTAATATATTTACTTTATCAAGTGAAATTAATGTACCGGTTGTTAATTCAGTTTTAACTAATTCAACTGTCATTAATGAAATAATATTTCAAGGTAGTTATTTCACATATGATAAATCAAATGTATCTGTTACAATTGATTCAATTAATTGTATTGTAACAAGTTCAACATTTAATATTATTAAATGTAATCTTGATAGTTTTAAATCCATTGGTAATAAACAAGTTATTGCAATTGTAACTGTTGGTGGATTATCAACTCAAATTACATTTAATCCGCAAATAAATGTTAATAATATTAAACAATGTGCTTCAAATTGTATTGGAAACTCATATTGTTCTTCGGATCTTGGAATTTGTGTATGTTCATTAGACTATGGTGGCCCACAATGTAATTTCTTTAGACAAATTGTAACATCAATTGAATCTGTTGGTAAAGAAGGTGGAATAGTTTCAATATATGGTGAATTTGGATCAACTCATAATAATGTATCAATAACTATTGGTGATACACATGAATGTACAGTTAATTCAATATCAGATACATATATAAATTGTACAGTTGGTCCAATTGATTCAGTAAATTTAAATCAGAATTTTAATTTCACACAAAATGGTATAATATTTCAATCAAAAGAATTATATCAAATTAAACAATCATCAAATGAATGTCAAAATAATTGTAATGGTAATGGTAAATGTATAAATGGTCAATGTAATTGTAATAATGGATGGATTGGATTTGATTGTTTTTCACCTAAATCAAATTCATCTCAATTTACAAATACAACAATTGATAATAATGGTAATACAATTATATCATATGATTTAACTAAATTTAAAGTATTGATTACTAAATTGGTTGAAATTAATTTTGATGAATCAATATATAAAGAATATCAATTACTTGATAATTGGAAACCATCATTAAATCAAATACCATCAACTAAATCATCAAATTATTACTCATTTGAACAATCATTAATTACAAATATAGGTATAATTCAATTTACATTGGAACAAGTTTTAATTGATAAAATATATGAATTTTCAGGATCAACATATAAACTTGATCAAGGTTCAATTAAAATTTCAGTTAATATTTCAAATTATCAATTTTCAAATCAATTAAATACATTACAATTACAAATTAAATCTGAATTGGGTAATAATAGTACTGAAAAAGATTGTAATAGTAAAGAACAAACAATTGATCAATTTTCACAACAATCTTTAAATTATATTTCAATTTCAAAAGATAATAAACAATTTTCAGCACGTTTCATTAATAAAGTAATATCAAATGGTAAACCAACTTTAATAAATACAAAAGTAATACAACCATCATCACCAACAGATAAAGATAATAATAATAATTCAATTACAATTGGTTTGTCAATACCTCATTGTTCAGATTGTTATCTTGATCCAGACTTTTCACTTTTATTACAAGTTAATCATAAAGATTCATGTGATGTAAACAATTCAGATTCATCAAAACTATCTAAAACGAAAATAATTGCTATTATTGTATCAATTGTTGGTGCAAGTATATTAGTTGCTGCATTCTTAATGTGGAAAAAGTTTAAAGTTGAAAGATTATTACCAACAAAATTAAAAAAAATGAACCAATAAATCGACCGTGTATGTGTTATTTATAATATTAATGTTTTTATTTAATTTGAATTTTAAAATGTTTTTTTTTTAGATACTAAAAAGTGTGTGATAGAGAGATAAAGATATAATTAATTTATTTCTTTGATTTCTTAACTTTCTTTTCTTCTTTTTCATCATCTCTTTCCTTTCTCTTTTTATCTTCTTTTTTATCAGATTTTGAAGATTTCTTTTCTTCTTTTTCTTCAGATTTTTCTTTTTTATCAGATTTAGATGATTTCTTTTCTTTCTTTTCTTCTTTTTCTTCAGATTTTTCTTTTTTATCGGATTTTGATGATTTCTTTTCTTTCTTTTCTTCTTTTTCTTCGGATTTTTCTTTTTTATCAGATTTAGATTTCTTTTCTTTCTTTTCTTCTTTGGCTGGTTCTTCAGATTTCTTTTCTTCTTTTTCTTTTTTATCGGATTTTGATGATTTCTTTTCTTTATTTTCTTCTTTTACTGGTTCTTCAACTTTCTTTTCTTCTTTCTTTTCTTTTTTATCAGATTTCTTTTCTTTCTTTTCTTCTTTGACTGGTTCTTCAACTTTCTTTTCTTTCTTTGATTTCTTTTTCTTTTTTTCTTCTTCAGATGATGAATCAGAATCAGAGTCTGAATCAGAATCTTTTTCTTTCATTTTAATGTCAGTTGATTTTTCTTGTTTCAATGAAGATTCTTTTGAAGTTTTTACAGCGACATCTCTAGTTGTATTTGTAGTTGAAGATTTGGTATGATCATATTTAGCGACATTACCAGATTTTTCAGCTTTGACGGCAGTTGAAATTTTACGTACTTCTCTACCTTCAATTTGAGCAGCTCTACGATCAACAGCACCTTTGTATGCAATACCATATGATTGATCACTAACTTCACAGAGTGCATCGAAACGAGCAGATAAAGCAGCTTTAGCAGCGAGAACTCTAGACATTTTACCTTTGTTTTTCAATGATGCTTCACCAACAACTTTAGCATTATAGATGAGACCATATTTTGGAGTATTGTGTTTAGTTTTCAAAGCACGGAACAAAGCTTTTTCTGCACCTAAAATTTGAATGGTTGAAGCTGGATATTTAGCTAAATTCATTAATGAACCAGCACGACAAATTAAACGAGCACCAACGATTTCACCAACGAGAATAGTAAGATTTGGTGCAATTGCTTCCATACGTGATTTCAAGTATTCAGTGAGTTCAGTATGGTATGCTTGAATTGAAAGGAATTGATCACAGAGAGCGAAAATATGGTCCAAATCTTCAACAGAGATTTCAGTACCCATAGAAATTTGAGCAGCTTCTTTAACTTCTTCAGCAACTTCTTCTGGGAGAATATCAGTGAAATCAGTATCAACTGCAGCTTTTCTGTTACCCATTGCTTTAATTGCATTTGCATATTGAGTATGATTGGTAATGATTTTACCTAATTCTGGGAAATGCCAACCGTACCATTCACGAGCTCTCATTGCGTAGATATTGATTTCAGTTGTTAAATCATCCAATAATGAAATTGCTTGAACAATCATAGTATCAACCTTATCTGGTGAAAATTTTAATTTGTATCTTGAATAACTATGTGATAAACCAATTGACATTGCATTCAAATCTGATTCATTAGCATTTACCAATGATTTCAATTGAAGACGAATACCTCTAATTAATTCATTGGTTGTATCATCACAGAGTACTTTAATGTTTAATGAATCTTTAATTGCATTACCAAATTTACTGTCACTAACAATTAATTGTTCATTTAATTTTTCACTGATTACATTCTTTTTTAAAAAGTTTGATAATGATTCTGGAACTTTACATTCTGCAATTGCAGTTTGTGCTTCCAATGCATCTAATGTACCATCAAATTTATAAAATTTCTTTAATGATAAACTGTAACGCAAACATATAAAAAAAAAAGAAAAAAAAGAATACTAATATTAATATTTTTTTCGTATTTTTTTTTTATTTTTTTTATATGCACTTACAAAGATGATGCTTTTTCTGGTGTAGAAAACATATTGTTGATTTCAGCTGGTTTGGATTTTAATTTACCTTCATCCAATACTTTGAATAAAGAGAAACCTGCTGATGTTTCAAATAATACTAAAACCATTTTAATTATTTATATATTATCTCTCCCCTCGTTTGAAAACTAAATTTAAAAAAAAAAAAAAAAAAAAAAAAAAAAAAAAAATATTAAAAAAAAAAAAAAAAAAAAAAAAAAAAAAAAAAAAAAAAAAAAAAAA